>JABFPN010000002.1:0-153205 GCA_022817305.1 Leptoteleia sp. ZL-2020 | reverse complement strand
TACTCTGGGAGATTCATCCAAATGAAATCTATTAAACGAGTCTGGTTGCGGTATCTATACTGATTTAGGTGTTCCGAATATTACCATACTGTTTATATAGTGCATATAAACATTTAGGTGTGCTCTTCAAACTTTTTTTTCCGTGAACAGTAAAATTTTGTACTGACAGCACTTAAGAAGGGCTTTTAACTGACGGAATGGATTTGCAATAAATGACCTTCAGCACGCATAAATGTCAAGGCAGGTACCTGCGCGACGTTCTATCCAAACAGAAGCTTTATTCAAAAGTAAGCGCGCGCACACACACACAATGAAAACTATTAATTACTGCCATTCTTTAACCGTACACCGAAACAAATCAAAATAATGATTCGGCATTTAAAACTCGCCAGTTTATTATCGCGAGTTATGCAATTATGAGTCGAAACCCTCGTTAATGTTGTTGTAATTTTTGCTGCAATTTCATACCGAGTGCACGCGCACCGACGCGTCTTCGTCGCAAGGAAGTCATATCTCTATGGTAAGAGTGGCTCACAACTATAGATAACTGCAGTTCACACTACGACTGCATTGCGCCACTACTTTTACGAAAGCGCGTTTATACGATTCTCTTACTTTTGTAAGGGGGAAAAAGACGGTTTACTTTCAAAGCTCGAATTTCACACAAATATTGCCAGTGTTTTCTTACCGGCGCGGTACAGTCAGAGAAATTTATAAGAAGTTAATATTTTTTTTATAATTTCTCCGGGATACGTGTGCATTTATAGTATTCCTTGTAATGTGATACAGTATTTTAGAAAAATATTAGAAAAAATATTGTTATTAATAGAACTCGTTACCTCAAAGTACTTCATGGAGAAAAAGTTGGAACTGAATTGTTATACAGTATAGTAATTTTTGTTCTTACTTTTTTTTAAGTGTTTAGCATCACTCTATGTTGTTGTTTAATATATAACTCTAATTTTAACTAATATCCTAAACTGG
Source organism: Leptoteleia sp. ZL-2020 (assembly GCA_022817305.1). Taxonomy (NCBI): domain Eukaryota; kingdom Metazoa; phylum Arthropoda; class Insecta; order Hymenoptera; family Scelionidae; genus Leptoteleia; species Leptoteleia sp. ZL-2020. Next base: position 152,221 of record JABFPN010000002.1, on the reverse strand, counting down.
GAAAATTTAGATCACGCCCCTTTCGCATTTTCACTAGTGTTTTAATGAAGACCAATATTTTTCCAGGTGGTAGTAGAGAGCGTGACTGGTGACTGTAATGTCCCTGGTTCAATTCTTTATTTAGGAAATTTTTTGTTTCTAATCCTGTTATAGTTAAATTATAAATTTTAATGTATCATTTTATAAGGAATATTAAAAATACACGCGTATCCTTGAGTTATTATAAAATCTAACATCAACTGATAATAAACTTTTTTTCCGGTGCACGAGAAGCGTCACGCTTTTCGAGTAACTCCCGGTAACGGGCAGCAGTTTCGATTTTTCGTCTCGTGTAATTACCTCAGTTTGCTCAAAAATCATGCTCGAAAGTTACCGCAAACTAATCAGCCGAGATAAAATGAAAACGAAGAGGCGCGCGCTAATATTCGCTTGATTTAAATGAACTTACATTTTGTCATGTTGAGTAATTACAACTGCTGTACCGGCGAGTTTCTAATTTCACGCCGCACTTCGAACAACGCGGGGATTTATTCGAAAAATGTCACTGCTCGAAACAAGTGTATCATTAGGCCGCAAAAGTTGACGATCGGCATGATGTCGGCGTGCCGAAAATCGTCGCGCGAAGGGGGTCGGCAATGGCGCGAACCTAATTTTGCAGATTATGTAGGGCGGCGGTATAAGGTGGCCAATTTTTCGCACAAAACCAGATCGGAATCGTTTTTGTTCGGCCGTTGTTTCCGGCTGCCATGGCAATTTATCGCATGTCGCGGCGAGTATAAAACGTTAACTTATTAAGGAGATGCGCTCGCTTCGTCGAATCGGCGACAAAAAACGACTTTCGGCTGCGTTTGCGGGATGACCGCTCTTTCACCGGAGGCATCTCGACGGTGGAACTTTCTTTCGAGTGCACGGGCGATTTTGATGAAAATGCGATTGTCCGACGACTAAATAGAAAAAGAGCTGCGTTGAGGAAGGTGAGTCGAGACAAAACATTCACCGAGTGGACACATTTCTCAAGAATCTTTTTTTTTTCTTTTTTTTTTTTTTTTGTCGGGCGCATTTGTATTATTAGAATACACAGTTGGACGTGTTGAAAAATGCTTTATTCATTGAAGGGACAGGTCAACGCACCGAGTTTATTCATTCAGCGATTTCGATTGAAATTTATTTACGTGCGCAAACAAGTGGAATTGTGTACTCGATTTTACGTAAATAAATGTTTTCCTTCGAAATCTACTTCAGAGTCATTTGCATGCGAGTACATTGAGAGAGAAATTTTGGTAATAATTGTAATCTTTTTTTGTAAATTGAGGACATGGTGGATAAAGTCAAAAAGTTACAATCAAAAATTATAAAATGTGTGTCATAAAACACGTAAATATTATGATTTTTCACATTATTTTTTTGTCTCTCAGTATAGTTTTGGTGAACGTGCTCCAATTTTGTGCTTATTTTAATCTAATTTTGATTCCTTCTTAATTGTATAGAATTTATGTAAATGATTATTTATTTCTTTAAGAAATAGAAAGTAATGTAAGTTTTAATTTTGGGTTACACAAATGTTCGGTCAACATAAAATTTTATGCTTGAAATTTATGAATGGAAAGCACTCAAAATGAGTGACTTTTTGACAAGAGTACCTGTAACTTTGAAACAATGCCTTTACACGGTTATGAAATTTATTAAGTAATAACACGGAGAAAACTTAATATGCTATAACAACATTACATGTTGTGTAAGGAGGTTTTGTTTAATGTTTACAAAAAATATTATTAATATAATGGCAAGACCTTGCAAATCTAACATATTTTTTTGTTAGGCAAACAAACAAAAATTTTATACGGTTTACAAAACAGTTGTGTCACCAGAAAACAGTGTTGTGTTAATTAAGTTATTTATATTAATTACTATGTATTAATATTAATTGTATTAAAATATAATATGTATTATATTAATTTCTATTTATTTATATAAATTATTATTTATATTAATTACGATGCTTCCTTGAATACAAAATAATTAACAATTAATTAGAGAATGTGTGTAGTAAGTATTATTTTGACATTATGGTTTAAGGTTATAGTCATCGTTAGATAAAAACTTGTGTCAATTTAACAAAATTCTCGTGCAAACGTAAGATGTACATATTGTCGGTATTACACAATGTTTATTTATCCATAACCAAACACTATTTACAAAATACTTTTTGTTACTTTAAAACAAATTACTGTTGGTCTACTTTTTACACAAGACTCATGCTGGATTTAGTGCAATTGCGTTTGGCATAACACGGCATTTTTCTCCGTGTCTGACACCATTTTGTACATCTACCATTTTTCATTATAAAAGAAAGAAATTTTTATTTTTTATTGCAAAACGATAATTAGTTTTATACACGGAAAAAAAAGTCAAACTAGTAAACTTTTTTATTAAAAATTGATATATTTTTCTCTCAGTGTAATGAATCAACATTCACTATTCATATTCGGATTTATTTCAATATTAAATGGATCTATTTTGTAAACTTTTAATAAAATTAGCATTAATATAACATTATTACACCGACTAGAAGGCAATTACTTGCAACTTATATTGAGTAAAATTCTGTTCAAGCATACAGTTACCATTAAATAAATACAAATTATTATATAAGTGACAAATCAACTTACTGTTAGAATAAATCAATTAATATATTAGTAGACATTTTTTTCAATTCTAATCTTCTTCTTCAATTTTAATTTATAATTAAAGTACTCTTCTTATTATCAGTTGTATAATAATAAGCATTTATTTTTAAAAGTTGTTTTCAATTCTCCTCATGTTTCTTACCACTGTTATGATTACTGTGTATCGAATTGACGAGTCAATCAATTATATCAGCTTATTTAAAACAGAAATCTCATCTAACTGTTAAGTAGTTGAACTAATGCTTTCTTATAATTAAATCTTACGATTATAAAAATAAACATTAACAATAAAAGTAGACTAAATTGAGAAAGCATATGTTTTTAATCATTTAACAATCTTCTGCAAATTTTCAGATTAGTGATTTTCTACTTAATTCACGATAATTGATTGCAATAACAGTAAAGTGTAATACAAATCTCACGTAAAATTATATACATATTTCGCTATTAATTCTTAACAGATATGATAATGAATTTCAATTCATTATCAAACAAAAAAATGTGATGATGAAAATAATTAATACCAAAATTTAAACTTTAATTAAGATACTTGTTTACAAATTTGCCTCTGGAAATGTACATGAATATATTTCACACAAGACAATTTTAAGTAGCCTTTACCCTTGTTTTCTGTAGTAGCATCGTAATGCTATTTAAATGGCACACTCATTGCACATAATCGTGACGGGATCATTTGCTCTGATAGTTCATTAAACCACTCACCACGACCTTCGCCCGGAATGCTGCCGCATTAAACGAAGTGCCACCACTTGTGCCACTGATTTTCTCAAATTAATTTCATCTCCTTTGTAAATTTTCTCTCAAAAATTCTACTTTTCTTCACCATCGCAATATCTCAGACACATTAAAAATGATTTCATAACTACTTATTTTGACATCTCGTATTATTATTATTATTATTATTATTCAAATTGAGACCTAGTAAAAAGACATTTAAAGGATACTTAATAATGATAATAAATAAATAACCAATCATCTAACTAAATATTTTAGTTTCATTTTTTTCTGTCTGTAGCAAGATTTGCATAATGTTCAATAATTTTTCATAATGTAAAAACGAATGTTAAAAATTGTTTTTCGTTTAAGTATATAATATTCTAAATTAAATATTTCCTTATAATTTTAGAAAACAGTTTATTATATATAAACAAATGAGAACAAAATTTCCATTAAAATCGGATGGTATCATTGTCTTTTTTTGACATTGATAAATGAACTTTTCATTTCATTTAATCAGTATTACTTTCCTTCTTAAAATGACTGCATTTTGATTATTTGACTCTTACTAAAATTGAAATATTCAAATGTTTGCTGGTGCTATTAATTCCTATTAGTATAATTAATATGTACTTTATATGTGGCGATAAACTAGAATTAATTCTGTCGTGGAGAAGGAGAAAAAATATTGTGGGCAACCGGGATACGTGTCTAAGAAGTCTATCAAATGAGAGATCTTAATTACTTCATACCGCTACATTGTTGGATAATTCATGATGTTTTCTTACCACTGACATTCGGAAAAATGATCGAATGACTTGCCCCGTTTCATCTGAAGGACTGTTATTATCACATTAATAAAAGCGTGAGATGCAAGTGTCAATAATGGCCAATTTAACAGAAAGTACATTGGAATAAAATATAAAAACTAAAGGAGAATTTCATAAATAATTTAAAGAGAATAATCAGAGTACATCAATTATTAATTGGCATGTTATACCTCATGTGGATCATTCTATTTTAAAATAAAGGTATAATATATTAAATTTTTTTATAAAATAATATTAATATGTTTATTAATAAAATATTTATTTTTTAAATAAATATTATTATAAGACGGTAAACCGTGAGATAACGGTGCTTATTTAAGTAAGCGTAATATTAATTACTCTGGTAAGCATGGTAAACTTTGTAAATCTAGTAACCTTACCTAGCAATCTTAGTAACCAAGCCCAATAAGCCTAGTAAGTCAAAAACCAAGTATAACTTTCTTTTGTATCCGATTTAGCTTTGAAAAATAAAGTTAGAACACTTAGAAATTAAATGTAAAATGAAATTTTTGCAAGAAATTAATTTTTTTTAAATTAAAATTAGGAGCGAACCACATTAAATATTATTGTCACATAATAACTCATTAGTTGCATTATTTCCTTCTCTTAATTTTATTATCCTTTAAAGTTAACTGCGACATAATAAATTTAAAGTAATTGGTTATTACACAGTGCATTATTAAGAACTAAAATGCAGACACACATATTATAAACGTAAACATCCTAAAAAAATTAATAAATTACTTCATTGACATCATACCCTAAATATAATTACATTCCATAATCACCATAAAATAAATTAACTTATGACATTTATTTACAATATACGTCATGTATATATGAAATACATTGTTATCACTTGGTTCGTTATAATTCATTCTTAACACTAAAACTTATATATGTTAATTTTAACATACTATATTAAAAATAAATTTGTTGTTCGGATTAATATATAAAATAAAATATACATATACATATATACACACATATATATTATTGGTCTGGATCACTTTCCATACCTAATATAACCATTCACAGATATTAAATTATAGATTTTTATTTTCACTTTTTACTTATAAAAACTAATTTTACGGTGTAATGGCCTAGAATGTTCATAGGGTAGATAAGTTCAGATTTTTTTTGTCAGTAATGACCTCTGTGCGAGATAAAAGTGTTGTGGGAAAGGACAGGAGAGAAAAATTGTAAATAGAAAAATTAAAAGGAAATTACTGCAGAAAATAGATATGATTACTAAATGTTCAAGATTTAGTAGACAGTTTTAGCACAAACCAGAGTAACGCCACTAAGAGGTAACAGATTACATTTCGTAACTTGCTCCGATAACGCATCTGAGTAATTACTATTAATGTGATATATTGTAAACAGACATATTGTAAGGTCCAATCATATTTTTACTGACACTTTCTGAATTCGTTATAATTTTTCCATAACAATGAATCTAGACTCAACATATAATTCATAATAAGTTAACAAGCTTTCAATTATAATAATTTAGATAATAATTGGCCTTATAATTAATTAATTAATTAATTAATTCAAAAAAAAGAAATGTACACAAAAGTTTGTCTAACAGAAAAGTGAATTGAGGTAAATGAAAAGATATTAAGATCGTCATTTTCATTTTTCCACCGGACATGCATACTCTTATTATACTGATTTGTCGAATAGTTACGCCCAAGAAATCGTTTGGCGTAAAAACTGTCTCATGAAGACGAAAGAAAGTACGTCGATAAAACTGAGTGCTGTGTATTGCTGCCGCGATAAAGAAGGCCACGAGAAAGGGCTACAAAATATATACATTAGATCCCAATAACCGCATCGTGTCAGGAGTCCATACGTAAGAATCGTCATAAATGAGCTCGGTCCGAAGATTGCGGAAGTAAGGCGTATCGTGCGAGTAAACCACGATGATTACACATATAATGCACGTAATGCATCCATAAGTTCATTCACGCTCTGTATGTCGTAACCGCTAGCCTTGCCTAATTACTTCTGCGATTATAAAAATGCCGAGACTTAGCGCGGGTCAGTCCCAGTCGATGATGCTTCGACGACTCATACTTTTCGCGCTTTTAACGCTGCTCGCAACGAGCATCACGCGGGCCGAGCCTGTGTATCGCGTTGCTTATGTGAACGCAATTGCCAGCAGTTGCAATGATAACGCGAAAAATAGTCCCGGTGGATGCAATAACTTAGTGACCACGGATAGCAATAATAATAACTCCGTCAATGAGGATAATTTACGTAGTGAAGAAACCGGGGTACAAAATGTCACCGATGTACAAGCCGTCGAAGAAGGCGAGTATTAAAAATATATTGATAGTTTATATGTATTATTCTTACAAATTAAAAAATATGTTACGTTACTATATTCACGTAAAAAATTTTAATTACTATTTTTTTAATTTTTTAATTACTATTTTATAAATAAAAGACCTAGTTCAGTGAAAATAGAGCAAGTTAATAGAAAAACAGTACGGTTAATTTTTATTTCGTGTTAGAGATATACAATTTTTTTGTTATTAATTTGTTCAATATAACTTTGTAATAGGTTAAGTACTTTTTATTTTGTTTATTTCTTTTATTTCATTTTTCGTTTACTCGTATTTAGTATAAAGAGCAACTTCGATTTGTAGTGTTAATATTACAAATATTACTTTTCATATAACATTGTACGTGCTGTTGGAGAAAACGTTATTTTTTATCAAATGACAATATTTAAAGCTCATTTAAAGTTCGCGCAATATTAAAGTATTATAAAAACATTGTTTTTTTGATTAAATATAATATTGTTATATTAAAATTATTATTTTATTATACAGAATAATAGTAAATTTTTATTTTTTTTTTATTTATAAGAATCAGTTTTTTTTCGTTTTATTATCTTGACTTGTATTTTCAATAATAGTTAAAACAGTATAAGCTTTAAAGTAGCAAAAGTGTAAGTGAATTAGTTTGAAGTAATATACAATGTTGCAAAAATATTTAATATAATAAGTAAGGGAGTAAATAAAGAAATATGTAAGGAAATTTTTTTACTCGGTGACAAACTATTAAAAATTCAACAATTGTAATAAATTTAATTTTTGAAGAATACAATATTAAATTATGAAAATTATAGATAACGTAATATACTTAATATTAGTATAATTAATTCGTATTGCTTTCTTAGGACGAGGAAAGAAAAAAAAGGGTTATGGAAAAATGATGTTCATGATGGCTGGTTTAATGAAAGCATCTATGTTATACCTCATGATTCATGCAGTGGCAGCATTAGCTGGAAAAGCTCTAATAGTCGCAAAAGTAGCCTTAGCAATCGCAACAGCTGTGGGGTTGAAAAAAGCACTAGGTACACATAAGGAATAACGTAATTGAATTTCTCATTATACTACTATAGTTGTGTTATATGTTTATGTTTTTTTAATATTGTTAATTGAAGATTTTTTATATCCTTTCAATGCAAACATTTCGTATAAAATAACTTATATAAGCCTTTTATAATATAAATATGTTTAAAAAAGTAATATTAAAATTGTCTTCAATTAATGATAATATCTGACAAATATGGTATTTAATTTTCAAAAACTATTGCATTTCAAAAAGTTGATATTAATGAATTCAAAATATTTATATAATCGTATGGTGATAATTTTATCTTGATAATTACAATCAATTAAATTATATGCTTTTAAACATATTACAATTAAATATATTAATATTTGAACGTAATAAACGTAACTTATTATTAAAAAACTTATAGAAAAACTTAGAAACTTATAAAAAATATTTTCAGAACAATTATTTAAATTTAGAATTTTAGAATTTAAACATCTCACATTTTAAGAAATTTAATAATTATTGATAAACTCAAAATAATATTGAATTGATAAAATTAGTATATAAATAAATTCCCATTGTCACATTAATTAATTTAACTTAAAAAACTAAAATCACAAGAGTTTTAAATGTCATTACCTTAAAAATCATGTAACTTTTTACTTTAAAATAATGTTTAACTATTAATTATAATTATTATTAATGACGAATTAATGTTCAACAGAACACAACGATAAAACATCATACGAAATAGTAAAGCATCCTCATCACAGTTACGTACAAACGCACAGCACCAGTGTTGACTATGATCATCATCACGGTGGTTACGAAGGTGGTCATAGAAGAAGGAGAAGAAGAGTCCGATAAGACCGCAGACATGGTGTTAGAAGCCTCGCGGCAGATGGGAAAGTACAAAGTTTTAAACATGTACAAAACAGGACATGTGCATGTAATTCAAACAAACAAAACTCTGCGGTGCATTTTTTGCATTCGCTTTTTCTTGTTGAATAAAACAAATAAAAGAAAAACATGGTACTTTTTCGAAACTAGCGTTTGGCATTTTAGTACAAAGAACAAAAAGATAAAAAACATTCACTCCGTTACAATATTATTTGCGACTGAATAATAATTGTAACTTATGTACAATAAAGGAGTGAAAGTTTTTCTATTAGTTTCAGTCTTACGTTGTAATTACTTATGTTGTTATTTATATTTGTTTTATTTATTGTAATAGTTGTAATTTATTTTATTTATTACAAATAGATATAAGCATGTATTATAAAATAAGGTTGATGTAATTTGCTAGAACAGGTAATAATGAAACTGTAAACAATATATTCACACCGAAAAGAATCTCCCGATAAAATTCTCATTCAGATTATTTAATAGCAACGAAAAAATGATTAGGATAAATAAAATTTCTATTAAAATTCGAAATCATATTAATTATACCTGGATGTAAATTAAACTGTGATATACTTCTGCAATAATATTTACCAAATTATATATAACGTAACTAGCGGGGAAAAAAGAGAACAAATAATTTTAAAACTTGGAAAACATTCATACTATAATTGAAGGTATGAAACAAAAAATTATCATTTTTAAAAGTATATGTACCTCATCGAATGCTCAAAAGTGAAATAAAAATGTTTACATGTACAAAAAACAGTTATTTATTATATTTTTACAATAACGATTTTTTACATCATTTCACCGTATCGATCGAAGGAAATAATTTGCATATAAACAAAAATGCCCTTTTTATTATTTTCGAAAAAAATGGTCGAAATTTCACGCCAATTATGTTCCGTGCAAAAATGTAATAAAACATTTTATGAATATACTTTGACCATATTTATTCAGCATAAAATGCTTTACATTATGACCACAAGATTCGACACAAATTAGATTATGCAATTATCATTTTACGGCACATATTCAAACTTTCTTTTACGAGAAAGAACCTCCTTGAACACTTGTTCCTCCTCTATAATCATATGCGGTAAATGGATTATTGAGCACAGTTTTTATAATGCCTTTGTGCATTTCAGGAAGCAATACGCAGATTGCATTCTATGGACACCATGGAAGATAGACCGTGGAATATGGCGTGTTATAATTTCGATTGGTGCATAATTTCCATTCATCTTTCTAGCTTAACCCGGTAACCTCTATTGAACGATGATTGAAAAAATAGTAGGAAGTTAAAATTTATGACTCGTCGAATGCATATTAATTTTTACGTCAATCAACGCGTTCAGACTACTTTTTACATTTGATTGCAGGGAAAAGTAATTGAGACAATTTTCTAGTTCTTTTTTGGTATGATTTTTCTTTGTTTTGCGTTTCATTTTCAAGATTTTTTTTATTATATTACAGTAATAAGTTAAGCGCATGTAATAAATAAATAATAAATAAGTTAAAGCTAAGTCCTGGTGATGACGCTGGAAGAAGTGATGCAAACTTTTCAGGTGGGGGACAACGCATCCAAAGCTCGTTGCCATCCACCGTAACCACCACCTCCATGATGTTCGGATGCTGTTGCATATATTACTTCGTGGCCTCCTCCGCCACTTGAAACCAACTTTTTCAGACCAATTATTGCACTCAAAACTAGAGCGATCTTAGCTGTCAGTAAAGCTGTTCCTGCCAGAAAGGCAATTTTTCCAAAAGCAAGCTGTGCCATCATTCCTAGATAAAACAAATAAAAGGTCATAATTATTATTAAAAATTTAAAGTTTTAACTGATCTCGACTATAGAATCGTAAATAACAAAATTTGACACTCTAAATTCAAGAAAATGTTATACTATAAATGACTAATATTTTACTTATTGAGATTAAACTATGTACTGAGAAAAATATAATAATGTAAAGTACGATTTATGTTAGTAAACCAAATACATAAGGCATTGCTCATGTTTTGTTTTAATATTGTGAGCCATTTTTACGAACAGTGTTAACGTTTCAGGAACGTTCACGCTTATAATTATTGAAAAAATGGCTTGAGATTCTCTAACATATGTTTAAATTTTAAATACCTAAAAAAAGCTATGTAAATAAAAAAGAATCGTGGTATCGTCGTTAAGTTGTTATCATTCTACAAAATAGAATAATTGTAATTTGAGTTCAATTACGACTCGCCGTTGGAAAAAAAACTTTGTATGTATAAATAATATGGATGTACTTTTTAAATTTTATGTTAATTGTCCTATCAGTGATAGTATTTTTTAAAATCACTGCCTTATGCATTCAGTTTACAAACATCTGCTAAGAAAAATAAGTCACATTATTCGTATATATTCTGAGTATATATGGTTAAATGATAAACATCTTATGGTCAATATATATCTATAGAATATGCAGTTAGATAAAAAATCAACCAATTAATACAACGAAACGATTAATGAACTGATCACTATTTAACTTTTGTATAATCATATCAATCAATTGCTATCCGAATCATTTTTGAATACCGTTATTCATACTGGACGATACTATAATTACAAGCGAAATGAAGCGACCATAATTTACCTGCCATTGCAAGGCCTCCCATCATCAGTGCACCACCGTACCCTTTGTCCTTTTTCTTCCCACGTCCTGAAAGAAGAAGCCACTCGATTAAACCAATTACAGTTTGTAGACTGCCTTAACGAGAAAAGCTAAAAGATTTAGATTCGAATGACCGAACAACGTAGCATGCAGTTCGTCTTCGCGATCTCAAGATTCATCGTTAAGATAAACATTCACGTGCATTTAGCCGGGACTATTCAATGCCCTGCTCAGTCTGATTCCATTTACTCAAAATCAGATTTGCTTTACTTTAGAACATTAAAGAGTAAAATTATTTTTTGCATTACAGTAAATAATCTTTTATGTCAAATATCACAGACCCAAATCAGTTCTATTATACTTAACATGAAAAACTACCCATGTAAGTACAGTTAGCTTATAACGAGAAAGATACGATTTATAACCCACAATAAAGATCTACTAATTTAATTACAACCAAGAATATAAAACAATTATACCAATTACAATAAGTTCCAAATTTCCAATTTTTATCTTCAGCCTAACTTCATTCGGACAATGAAGTAAAAATCACCGTTCTAATTTCTCTCCGCCCCAAACTGACCTTTGCTATCATAACGAATTGAATGTTATAATTTACTAATTAATATTATACATGAATATGTATAAGAAGACAAATTTGATTAAACGAACTGGAGACTCCTAAGCATTTCCTACTTTTCCAAAATAGAGTACCTTCGAAAGCGTCTCCCGGTATCGTCAACCGTATGCTCCTCGACGACAGATACTCGTGGAATTTCTGATCCAGTTGTTCGTCAAGGGTCTTCTCCGTACTATTATCCCTGACATCATGACCAAAACTTCGAGCGGTGCTAGAATCCCGACCAATCGAGACGTAATCGTTGATAACGTAAACCGTATCGTCCTTAATGGCAGTGTCCAGGACTTCGAGTGCCCGCCGCTTCAAACAGTCGAAGGCGTTTTTCTCTTTGGTACATCTTTCGAAGAGTTTGGTGTACTCGTTGCGGCCTTGCGCTAGGTCGAAGAGGACGACCAAGCTCAAGGTGGCCAGGCAGATCGAACCGAACGTCTTCATCTGTCCCGCTAAACACCCTCACTCGAAATCTCAACTGTAGTGTTGGAAAAGTAGCCGAGCCGCGATACTTAGTCAGTCCATCCGATCCGCGGCTGAAACTAACAACTGATCAAACTATCCCGCGGCCACTGCGCTCTTATATACTTCATTCTTATGGGCGAGCACGCATTTAAGTATCTCCTACCATAGCATCCTGGAGATGATACGCGCTCGCACCTGAGGCACGCGCTGTTTAACGCCCCCTAAAGCGATGCAAAGCGAGAGAACGAGCGAGCGAGAGGGAAGAACTGCGGAGAAAGAGAACATCTCTCAACCAAAACAATGTCGTACACCTTCGTAAGTAAGTATCCCTCTGACCCGCTTGCGAATCCAAGCCTAAACGCTTGCAGAAGAAACATAACCAGTGGTTTAAGTGAATATAACGCGGGATTCTATGGAGCTTCAATGACGGCTCAATTGTCGTGCCAGTCAATCGTAATCATGGTCCGGATGATTATGATAATACCGTGTCATTTCCAGTTTAGGGCATCGAGCGCGTCTGGCTAGGGATCCAAGTGGCGCGTGAGGAATTGTTTGTTCCAGATTTTTTTAACAATCGGAATGAGGCGGCTAGCATAATGAGCCGGTCGCGATTATACGTGACGCTAGTTAGAGGAAGGTGGAGATCGCTTTATTTCGCAGTTGTAGAAATGGAACTTCACTTTTATTTTGGTAATTGGGTACGACTGTGAAAAAAGAATGAGGAAAGTTTCATCATTGTTAAGTGCTTTACTGTGCTGCGACTTAATTGTTCAGATCTAGTCGAAATATTTAATTAATGTGATTAGGATGACAGATAAGATCTCACGTTAACTTAGTTTAATTTTAAATTAAAAGGAGTATACAAATGTACACGATTTTGTACAATAAAATTGAGTAATATAAATGCCAAGCGCAGTGTTGCGACACTAGAATATTATCTAAGATGTTTTTCAAACTATACTGTCACTATTATTTAAGTAAATTATTTACCTACATAACTTTTATAATAATTAGTATTTTTATCTACTCCTTTTTTAAGATTTAATTGTAAATTTAAAATGAATTAAATCATGCTTCATAAACTATTTGTATTCATTAAATATAATTACTTATGGTATGTAAAAATAATTGCAGCAATAGTTTTTCAGCCATATTAATTTGAATTCATTCACAAAGAATTATTAACAGGAGGAAAAATATTTATTTTTCAGCATTATTGAGTGCACGAATATTTTAAATTAATACGGAGCCATTAAACTATAATAAAGTTTCCAAGAGATTTCCTTAATGATCGCTGATATTGCACTTTTTCACTGCATAAAAATAAATGATTTTTGTAATGTCCGTATGATGTTTAATCTTGGCCTGTGAAACACCATTTTTCATATCACATACCACGTTTCTATAACCGTTTCTAAAGAATCTTACATAGGCATTTAATGAGAAATTTCTCAGTGATAATCTGTAATCGTTATATGTTTTCCTGACATGATATCAAAAATTACAGATAGCGGATAGAAAGTTATAGGAAAACTATATTCAATTATTGCCACATGACACGATACATATTTTTGCTAAAAAAAATGTGCGTTCAATTAAATACCTATTCACACATATTAGCTCAGTTCCTGTTCTACATATCATATCATCTTCAAATATAAAATTTACGAAAGAAAATAATTTTTTAGATTCATTGTATTTAGTACAACAAATATTAATTTGTAAATATACCTTTGTAGAAATAGTTTCTCTGCGAACTTCTGGAAAAGCAGGCAAATCCTAATTGTTACAGCTTTTCAAACTTTTGTAGAGCTTTCTATGTCTGAAAAGCTATAAAAATTGGGAATCTTATCTTTTCCAGACGTTTGCAGAGATTCATTTCCACAAAAATAAATATTACTGAAGCAATATAAAGTTATATAAAAGTAAAAGTCGACAATCATATATTATTTTTTAATTATTTCAATAATTAATATTTTATAAAATTATGAATTGTATAACTGTGACCACCTACGATAAGAATTGTTACATGTTTTGGTTTTATATTTATACATTACAATTTAAATTATAGCCTCAGTCTATGTCTCGAGATGTCTTACTCAGAGTCACAAATAAATGAGACATTTTATAGAAAACCGCAGGAATACTGCAATAATTTTTTTTTCTAAATCTGTCATTATATGGAAAAGGCAAAATTGTATTTATAATAAAAACAAATTATTCTTACACAGCATGAATTTATGTAAAGAATAATTCAATTTAGAGAAAATAATAAAAACAGTTTTATTTTAAGAATACTGAACAGACGCTATAAATTTAATTAATTGCATTACCTATAATTAATAAGAATATAAACATATTTCTTTATACATTTCTTTATACAATTTACGGTTAATACAAACACATAAACAACTGTAACAGCACAAAAAGGTTTTAAATATTTATAAATATTGTATAATCATTTTACTTTTTTATTAAAATCAGTGTCAAATGCCTTAGTCATTCATTAAAAATGAAAATAATTATAAGTAAAAAAAATATTTAACTATATAATAATGTATAATTATTTTGTGCTATTAGCAGGAATACAAAGGATTTTTAGGTTAGGTGGACATTCTGTCGTAGCTACTTTGTAAAATTACGACTTCCTCCGGAACACAAATTTTTTCAAGTTCCTCTATTACACTGTTATTTCACTACGCTAAAAAATTATTTGTGTTCTATTGAACTAGTATTATTGGTACAAACTCGTCGTTTTGCGCATGCAGTACAATATATTGAATGGACAATTTATATTTATTTATAATTAGATATATTTCTATAATAAATAAAAATCTGTTTGTTGTTATAATCTACAATAGGTTTGATACGAAGTTATATTCCTTTTAATACCAGGACTTTAATTTATTGTATATCAACTGAATATTCTTACTTTTAATAGAATTCCTAATAATTTTAATAGAAAAGTTCTAGATAAGCAGTTTTCTTCACACAAATAAATTTTTTTATGAGTGTGCGGATAAAAAGCATGTACACATTACCACAAACAAGAAACTGCTTCCTACACGTTCATAATACCGCATTATTACAGAAAGGAGAGGCGTCCGTACCCTCATTGTTACAATCCGCGTAAGTGCTTATGCGATTGCGTGAGTACTTTGCGCATAGGTGGGGAATGTTACTTCTTTTTCCCGGACGTGATCCAACGGCGTCGTGCATCTGGTGGATGAGAGGATTTGTTACAGTTAGGCGACCGGAGAATAGCTCCTAAGCGTAATAATAGAGCGAAAGCAACAGAATCTCGCGCACCAGTTTGTAATGCGTATTCATGTCCCCACGAAATCGACAGTAAGCTTTTTACTACCAGCGCATAATATAGCGAATCGTTAATTTAACGAATCCATTTTTAATGGAATAGGGATTTGATAATAGGTGCAATTTTATACAAAGCATACTAAAATATGTATGCGAATAAAGAATTATTGCTAGACAATGGTAATATAGAATTAACTTTCGTGCTCATCATCTCATTCCCACATTAATATCAACCTAATTACATTTTAGTGGAACATAATTCTAATAAATCAATGAGTTTTTCTTTCAAATATAACGAAATGAACGTGTTCGAGTAATAATTATTTTTACTGCTGCACCTTAAATGGAAACCATTTTAATGACCTATTTTTTTAAGTGATGTTTATCAATAAATAGTGGGACAGTATGTGCATGGTCGCAGCGAACGGAATTTTTAAAAGCCGTTTTGTTGAAATAATTTTAATTCTGTTTTTGGACGCACATACCATCATTAAATTTTATTTTCATATTTAACACCAAGTCTATCAACCGTAATTGCTTAAATGGACCAACCGCAGTAAGCAATACAGGTTAAAAATATTTGTTAAAAAATAAATTTAATTGGTGGTAGTAGGTTTAGTGTTAAAAACATTAATGATGGGAATGATGTACTTTAATATACATAGATTTATGTAAAATTTTAAATTTCCAATACTGTTTAATAGACTGAAAAAAAAACCATTAAAAATTAATGTGCTGAAACCTTGAAACGAAGTCGTTTGTACAATATAGAAAGATATACCATGCCAGCATAGTAAAAATTCTGGTAAAACATACCAAAGTATGGAAATCACAGTAATTTTTACTGTGCTGGCCCGGTAAATTTTCCAATATTATACAAACGGCTTCGCTTTAAGGTTCCAGCATAGTAATTCTTAATAGTGTTTTTCAGTATACATATTGTATTAAACAGTGTTTATTTAAACTTGATTAGTATTAGAATAAATAGGACAAATTTATCCCTATGGGTTTATTATTTTAAAATTTGAAAAAATTAAAGTGAAATTTTTATATTTACATTCCCAGATACTTTATTATAAATTAAGTACTTTATTTAAATACATAACAGTGTATGAATTAAAAGTGTGCATGAAAGTTTTATTTATAACGGACATGTATTTTAATCTTTGTTTCAATTACTCGGATCGTTTACTGCAATTCCAATTTCATATGATTCCCCAAATTATTTGTTGTTTACGTGTTGCATACAGTGCCTGAGCATTTTTCACGGACTCTTGATCTCATACTTCTCTTTCTTGCAGTAATATGTAATTTCTTTCGGTATAATGCATTACATTCAGTGTAATTAAACTAAAAATTAATATACTTCATGAAAATGATAATTCATGAGGGCCTCGTAGAAATGATTTTAATGAATCTATTGTCGTCTACTATTTCTTAATATAGTTTAAATAATGAAGTTAATTAATATAGTTTAAATAATACACTTAAAATAATTGAATGAATAAACATTATAAATATATTTGTAAAAGAAAAACAGATTATTACAATGTTAAGGAAAAAAAAAAAATGTTGAAGATTGTAACATCTAAATGTATCTGTCTCTACGAAGATGAAATTTTATTGCCAGTTAATACACTATTATGCACCAGTAAAAATTTATCAGAGCAGCAACATAACAATCTATTCTATCAAAACTACACGTTCAAACTGAGATATAAAATTTTCTGTTTATTTTTTCCCATAATACACTTTCTATTATAATTTATAATTTACATCAGGAACTTTGTGTTACAAATTAACTTTTTACGATGAAATTAATGATCGCAATTCTACATTTGATAATTAGCACACAAAACAAGATCCTCCATTTAAGTCAATGTATTTTTAATAATATTTCTATTTATTCAGGTACTGTAAATATAATAATAAACCATTATAATTATAACGTCAAAAAATTCGTTTTTCTATATAGCAGAAAATATTTCGAACAATTAAATTGTTTATGACATAACAAATGTAGATAATTGTTGTATACATCTAATACAAACATTGAATGAAAGTTCGTAAATATATTACAATTTAATTGTAAATAAACTTCATAATACATTACAATAATCTTTTTCCTAACTTTCATTATGTAATTACATAAATTTATCGACGATTTCTGTCATTATACATGAAAACAACTTATGTTTTAAAATGACTTCTAAAAGTAAATATGAATGAACTAGCTATTGTGCAGAGAATGAAAATCTGACTGCTTTATAATGGTGCATTAATACTGGGCATCATCGCTAAATTGATATCACGTATATATTGATTCGCAATAAAATCTGACATTTCAAGGACATTGCGAGTATAATACCGTGACGATATCTATGCTTTCTAGCACATTATACATTCGGCTGTGCAGCCGTTACTTGCTTATTACGCGAGGATTTGGACCATGCCGATCCCTTTTGTCGTATTGAGGATGATCCGTTTTTCCCTCCAGTGTGAAATTTCACGATTTATTTTGATGTACGTGAATCGATACTGTCATTAATCATAATTTTCGTACTTTGCTGGTTGAATGCCTACCTCCATAATTTTCAATAATATATTTAATCTTTATTTACAAGAGTATCAATATATAAACTTCAAATTATATATTATAACATACTTGTTTGGATATTGAGTTATTTTGTGTTAAAAGTTGTACTTATCTCAATACTGACAATCATGGGGACTATTATAATGACAATCATATTTCTAAACTAACAATTTATTACAGTGAAAGAAATTTATTAATAGTTGCTACTATATTTTATAATAACTTGGGGACACGTGTACATCTATAGTATTCCTATATTTTCCATTAACTTTTTATTAAAATCTTTTCTCATTAATGCAAATATGATAGCTTATTTGTAATATTTGCACCTTTGGAGTATTATTTACATAAAATATGAAACATATGATCAAGAAAATTGTTTCTTCAAATATTCTTATAAATTTCTAATTAAATTTTTTATTACAATATTTAAACTAAACTTATTAACTATCTTTTGTCCATATAAACTTCTTCTTAGTTCTTGATTCTTCGGCTTTATTATTATCTCTTTCATAAATATTTACAATTTCTCTGATAACATGCTGATTATAAGGTGAATATCCGGCATTTTGTAATCGATTATATCTGCGATATCCGTACTGATTTGGGTATTGAGTTTCAGGGTAATATGGCAGTAAGCTTTGACCAAGTCCTCCTGATATATTCCCCGGTCGCTGACTTGCATTCCCCCACACTGAATTCCATCCCAAAAGTCCAATCAAAATTAAAGCTATTTTGCTCAATAAGAATGCCTTTTTCGTAATCACAAGAAGCACTCCAAAGAGCAAAGGAACCAGCGAAGCAAGATTAAATTTAAGTCCCAACAGGAAAGGCAACATAACTTGCCTCATTAACAACCTTCCTGTAATCGAAAGAAAGTCTCGGTCAATGTCACCGGCCTTGATAGTGCTGCACTCTAAAGAAATGTTCTTGAACCTTTTCAAGGTGAATGGTAAATGAAAATAGTCAGGTTTGTGTCGAAACTAACCCATTATC
This sequence comes from Leptoteleia sp. ZL-2020, assembly GCA_022817305.1. Taxonomy (NCBI): domain Eukaryota; kingdom Metazoa; phylum Arthropoda; class Insecta; order Hymenoptera; family Scelionidae; genus Leptoteleia; species Leptoteleia sp. ZL-2020. The sequence goes on along the minus strand of JABFPN010000002.1, from coordinate 133,052 downwards.
TACATAAATTAGATAAATAAGCTAATTTAAAACCGTAAAATATTTGTATTAAATATTTAACTCATAACAAATTTTAATAATATAATTATTATATAAAATAATAATATTTCTTTTTTAAAATTATTCTTTTAATTTAATAGAATAGTCCAAATTATTATTTAAATTTACAACAATTACTTGAAGTTTAATAGAATAAAAGATTAAAGCGAAATGTTCCACATGGTTACGTTTATATTAAGAACCAGTTTTACTTTGCTCAACAAAAATAGTAGTTTGAGTTAAAAAAGAAGTCTTGATAATATTGTACGTAATTTGTAGAACAAGGATAGGTGGCACCACGGTATCAAAATCACTGTTTTTTCTAAGTTTTACTTATTATGAAGAACTTAGGAATTTGTAGTTGAAACATATATAAATAAATTAAAAAATCAATATTGTTTATCTGTATTCTTTGTGTAAAAAATCATAAAAAACGTCAGAGGTGGTATCTAGCCTTAATACTTGTATTTTTTTCATAAAAATCTCTCACTGATAAGATATTGAACTTTTTTTAATATCTAATGAAAAACTAATCTGTTACTGAAGCATAACAAAAGGTTATTATTTACAAATATTTTATTGTATTGAATGGTATTGTGAATAATTAAACCTACATTAATTAATTTTATTACAATTGTATATTAGCTTTTAAAGCAAATTTTTATAAGTACAAATTGAACATCCTCAGTGAAATCGCGTTATGCGTTACATGTTGAATTTAAATTTTGTGCTGTATTCGTAACGTATTTTATATAATTTTCACCTGATCAAATCATCAAATACATACATACGACATAATTTGAAATAATCATTTTATTTTAAAATTTTACTAGAACCCTTATCAGACTTTCTTATTTTTTCCAATTTGGAAATAATTTAAGGGTCTGGTAAGACCCTTATAAGATGTAATGTAATTAATATAATAGAAAAAAAATTAAGCCCTTGTACGATTTCATAATTAAAAGATTCCTTAACAAAATCCTAAGTTACACAATTTATGATGCGCTTTAATGGCGTCCCTTATAAATGTCTCACCTAAGAAAGAAGGCTAACTCAATAATAACTTTATCGGAGCCTAATTTAAAATTCTACCAATATAATTTATTTATGATTTGATCTTTTACACTTTAAATTGCTGATTCGAATTTAAATTACATAAATTAATAATAAAAATGAGTGTGTAATAAAATTTATGAATTGATAAGAATAACTAATATACATTTTTTAATGTCATAATAATAAAGAAATTAATAATAACCATAATAATAATAATAATAATAATAATAATAATAATAATAATAATAATAATAATAATAATAACCTTAATAATAATAATAATAGCTTATTAAGAATACAGTAATGGTAGTTACTCCTACAATCTAAATCAAATATATATATTATTTTCCTATATATAGTAACCATGGATATCTATATACGTGTCGCCTTTGTCAATTTACATTTGGACTCGCATATAAATGTGACTCAATTTTGAACATCATATTAGTAGTCAGATGAATACCGAGGAGAAATTTTAAATAGATACATGATTGATTTCATTAAAATCTTTTATTATACTCTTCAATCATTCTTCACATTTATTTGAATATTAAATATTAAATTGATATTTAGAAACTGTGCAATTAATTACGATCATACGTACTTTAAATTTATTTATATTTAACTTTATACATACCCGCGTGGAAAAATTTAAGCGCCATAACAAAAGCAATAGTAGTTGATTCTGTGGGACCGAAAATTTTCCGTGCCACATTATCAGCCATTGTGGCTTCTGCTGTGGCACTAAAATTTTTCCACGCGGGTAGCAGCACCAAATTTGTTACTAAAAATTATTTGTTTTCATATATATATAATTTCCCTGCGGTCAAGCTTTAAATTAATAGATAATCATCTGAAATTATTTAATAATAAATCATGTATGTATTCATACGTAAACAGAATCACAATTATATACGTATAGCTAATGAACTTCAGGAGCACAGTTATTTAAAAACGTGAAACAATTTATACTTGCATATCGATCACTCAATGCCAATACTTATATCTTTATATATCTACATAATTAAATTTTCAAAATGTAAAAATAAATTCAGTTATTTTAATTTCGTAATTTAAGAAATATAATTTAAAAAATCAAACTTTTACTAAGATATAATAATGAATTAAAAAATGAAACAAATAACGAATTCAAAACTTTTTTGGTATGTATTATTTATGTGTCTTAATGATATACTATAAAAAATAACGAGAAACTTTGATAAGTATCATTCTCAAGAGAAAGGTGTGTAAAATATCTATAAAATGTGATACTCCAGACTCGTTAGAATTGTCGACTTTAAAATGATGTGGCTAATTACACGAGAAAGTATGCAAATTACATTATTGTTTAAGTATGAAAATAATTCTTAATCATACAATTTTCAACAACACATTGTTACCGTTGTTTGTAACGCTTACTAAATAAATAATTCCAAGTTTTCAATTTATTAACTATTACTTTATTACATTATTTATTACATATAATTAAAATCAATTTGATTTATTTAATTAAATTATAAGTGCACTTTATATTTCTTTTATTTTTTTAATTGACTACATCACCTGTTCCAATTTGCCTTTCATTTATTGAGGCCAATCTTTCGTCCAATGTAAATTCGAGTAAACCATCGCCATTCAAAGTCGGGCCAACTCTCATTTGTAATCCAGGGTACACGTTACTCAAATCCCACTTAAAATTTCTGCGTTCTAAAAGCCTACTTGCAGCTTTAATCACGTTCTTAAAATCCTTTGGATCATAATCTAAATCTAATAAATCACGACCCTGTCCCTCCGCTCTTTCGAATTGAATATTTCCAAAATCCATGAGCTCCTCCTCGTTCCATGATTGAAGCATGCTCAAAGTACCGCGATTAATACATTCAAACGTTCCATATGTTTTCTCTCCAAAGCACATCTTCAAAGCTTCATTGAAACTTTTCGGCTCATCGTGTAACCTGTCGGAAATAGTGGGTTCCGTTATCACCGTAATCCCCGTAGAAATCAAAACCAAAAAGTAAAAACTACGAAACTCTTGTTTCATTGCTCATATATATATATATATACTTTTTTTCGCGAAAAAAGATACGAACTGGCACGGAGCTACTTTGACGATGAAATCTTGAATAAAACTGCGAACCCTCAGCATGAGACGACTTACCTATATAGACTTCAGGAACCGTTCGCATGCAACGAGACAATTGGTTTCACTGAAAGAGCGAAAGTATTTAGATTCCCATAAGGCACCTTTATACTTGGAGATCTTGTTCGATTCACCGGATGCACAAGTGATGAGCAGGTTTCCGGTAGTCTCGATGACAATCTCGGAGGCTGATTTGGAGAAATTAGGGTGCATGTTCTGGATGGGTGATGTTCACAGAAATCGTATAACACGCATATTTAAATACAAAATTATCAACAATTTTATTTATAAATAAGCCATAAGTTACATCATGATATAAATAATTTGCGTTGAAACATATGACATGAGGAGTTTTGACTAAGACAAGCTCAACGGTCAAAATTGGCACTGACCTTCAACGTCCTCGTTCAGTCACTCATTCAAACGTAACATAGTTACGTAAATGATTGCTTATCTCCATTACGAGTCGTCATCGATGCGAAGTTTACATGACACAACTTAAGGCAGGTTCTCAGTCAGATCAATCCTTTTTCTTTCAATAAATACAATAAATAGTTAGAAAAAAAGATGAATCTTGCTCAATTATAAAGTCAAGTTTTAAACCATCGTTTCGCTTGTGTCATGTACTGGGGTTCCCACAATGAGTCTTAAACTCAGTTTAAATAAAGCACGTAACTGTAGCACTGTCTGATTGATTGTCACTAATGTCGTCTTTCACTGTTCGGAATAGTCAAAAACGTGGTAAGGTACTGTCTCGTCTAACGGTTTCGCAGTTCACAGTCGTAATGTCACATGTCGAATGGAGAAAGCCTCTGTGACCCGTTATGATTTTCGTGATGAATGAAGAGTCACGTTAACTCGATGATGGGCTTGGGAACTTAGTTGGCTGGTTTGTAAGCTTTGTAAGCCAATTCGGATCCGGATGACCTCGCCCATCCGTGGTCGTGGTGCTCATCATGACCGCCATATCCGTGGCTGACTGGGTGGGCAACGACTTCGTAGCTCTGGTGCTTGGAACCCAACAATTTCTGGAGACCGAGAACCAAGCTGATGATGAGGGCGAGTTTACCAGCGATGAGAGCCTTGAAGGCAATGAGAGCCAAAGCGCCGAGAACGATTGGAATGATGGCGGCCAATTTCAATTTCAAGAGGAGGAGAATTGGCAGGAGGGATTTCACAATCTTCTTCTTCTTGCCACGAGCTGAAATGAATTCATTTTTTGAATCGAGGAATTCTGAATGCATTAATTACGATAAAAGTGAAATTGCTTTATCAATTATTACCTTCGCCAAGAGAGCGTCCAGATGCAGAAGATTCTTCTGGGAAGCTGAATTCAACAGTGTGGGTAGACAAGAATTTAGCGGTCCTGTCGAGGATGGCATCATCAACAGCGGCTTCTTTGGCTTCTACTTCGGTAGGTAGAGATGCTTCAATATCATTGAGAGATCTAGCGTTTTCAGCACGGCTGTAATTATAATTAATGGGTAAACATCATGCATAATAACCATTAAATAATACAATCTCTCAAAAATTTGAATCTTTAATTAATTGTAAAAATTAATCCCTAATCCAAGTAATGCAAGTAACCTGTTTTATCACTTGGTATACTACATGAAATAACGTGGTAATCCTTTTTTGCACCAGTCTAATCCCACGAAAATCACTAAATCCACCGTATCACAGTTCTTACCTGCTCTTGGCTTCTTCAGTTTGCACTATTTTCAGTCCATCGGCGACATTAATTTCCGCTGACCGCGCTGCCCGGTCCACGACTTTGAGTGCTCTGAGTTTCAAACACACGGAGATATCTTCCGCCGTGGAACAAGAGTGATACACTTGGAATGCTTCGTCCAAAATGGAACCCTGCTCTCCGGAATCCTGGGTTGGAGCCGCGAAGGCAACGCAAGCCATAAGGCTGAGAACGGTCACGTATTTGAACATCTTCGGTTGAGTTTATGAGAATCACAAAACACCTTGGCACTACCGGTTTAGCGTGTCCAAATGTTAGACCGGAGATTTTTTTGGTGGTTCAGACGACGACGACCGTTTCGACACTGACCGAAAGAATCGCGATGCTGCCTTTTTATCCTCATCGCGAAAGGGGTCCGCGAACGTTTTTGAAATTTTGATGTTCCCCACCACGCCTTATTGATTCATCGGTGCCGTTTCTCGTGTGCCGTACTTATCCGTGACTACGTATAGGCTCTCTCGTGTGTACACAACACGGGTGTTGGCCCATTCGAGACAGTACGGGAAGCCGCAAAAGAGACACACACCAATACACAAGCGTTAATTCATCGTACGAGGTGAGGGTACTACCGTTGCACGTGTCTCCCGATAGGTCCAGCCGCAGGCTTAGGAACGTGAACTTTTAGCCTCGGGCGATTTCGAGAAAGGGCTCTCGACGACATTTCAGATTCTAGTTGAATATTCCGCCACACACGTACCGCTATCGTAAAGAGATCTCGACACATATTGTGAAACTTTGGTATCAAAAACGTACGGACGCCTCATTTCTTTCCTATCGTTCTCTCTCTTTTTCCCGTTTTCTTTTTTTTTTTTTTTCATTTACATATATATGTATTTCTTACATTTTAAATATTATCATTTACAATTAGAGACATCTTCTCACGGATCTCGTATTGAATAATTAACGTTGCTGCGATAAAAACAATTGACCCAGATATGGCATTATTCAATAGTCTCACTTTCGTTCATTAGATATAGCACAATCAACTTCAGGATCTTCCTTGCAATAACAGCAATGATCCATAATTATTCTGATAACGTATGCGATTAAAGATTCCGTGGAGAAATTGAGTGTTAGTTTCTAACTGCGAGAAGAAAGTTCATTCGTCGTTAAAAAGCAATGAAAAAAGATCATCTTTTTATCCAAAATGTTATGCAAATGTTATCGGGCGTTTCGAAGTCATCGTTCCCACCAGGGGTAACATTTTCTTTGGTAGCGAATATCGTGACTTTTTTTTCGGCCATTCACAACTTTCGTTCATTTTATGTTCGGCGAGGAAGAGCTGTCGAGCGCTAATTTTACCACGGGTTCACTCGGACGAAAGGAATGCCAACAGAATTTGTAGCTGACCCACAAATTTTTAGGCATATCTCGTGAAAAGAGTATTTTAATATACGTCGCGTGATTGTGTGAGAATTACGATACTTTATATGGGATAATCGGCGATCGTGGGTTATCCTATTTCCGAAGTCGTTAATGGAACAAAACTTGTGATAATTTACCGCGACAGCTCGTACTTAGTACCGTGTAATTCACATGTTACACACGTCAAACTGAACTAATAATCTTAACGAAATATATATATTATGTTAATTTATTCCTGTCACCTTTTTTCTACATAGAATTATGACGGGTTTGGTAGTAATTAATTTTTATTAACTCGTTTCATTCATGAAATAATGTAAATATTGTTTAGTTTAAATGATGTCACATGTTTGACGATACCTTATTCTGCAATTGTTGTTTTTGGAGGCAGTTCAAGTTCTGAGCATTACTAGGTTAACTATACGTTACGTTGAATTCATTACAGTTCTTGATTCTTGAATCTCACACTGCTAAAAACATTTGATAAAAGTGTAATAACTTTTTCTTCAAATTAATTTCTTCTATTTAATTCTACCAATAAAAATGAAATTTATCGACGATTAAAATTTCGATTAATTTACCGATTTTAATAAAACTTTTTTCCTTGTATAAGTACTTTGACGCGTTTTGTCCTACATTTGAAAAGGAACCCATTTTTATCGAAATGTTAAACGTTTTATTGTACAGGAAAAACAGAGGTTAATACAATGAGAATTCTTATTAAAACTCTATAAATACAAATTGTATAAAAATAATTTTATTAATAAGGCAGTAAAGATTTATAATATTAATGGTGTAAATCTTTGTAGTGTAATATTAACAAACAATATATATGACTGAATTGCATACAAAATATTAATGACTGAATTGTGTACTAAATATTAATGCGTAATGTTATTTTCAATTTTGAAATTTACAATTACACTTATATATAATTTTACTCATTCATGTTTTATAGAAAACGGTAAAGACATTTATTCCACGATCAAATTGAAAATCATAGATATTTATGTTATAAATTGTGCACCGTAACATTTAATGAATTTTCAATTCGCTGTAATTGGTGATTTTGACTTTGAACGCAATTACTTGTAGCGCACTTTACAAACGCTTAAATGTGTTCATTTACCACGTACGAGTAATAAAAGTATCGTCCATCATAATACTTGTCTCTCATCGAATATTTAACATACAATGAACTTCACAATTACGATAATTCTTGGCGTAAATGTGACACTCTGAAATACTCGATCCTTGCGTCAGGCAGCTGCCGATACAGCAACATTGTGTGGCACGGAAAAATTAATTTATGCTGAAACATTTAACGGTTTTTGTGGAATGTACGTGTGTGCTGCTGGCTCACGGTGTGCGAGTTGGGTCCGCGCCAGGCCTCCTCGGAGAAGACGGCCGCGCCTTACAATGACCCCGAAGCTTTCTGCCTAGTGGAAGAGAAGGAAGAAGAAAGACCATCGAAAAAAATTCTGTACTGGACTGCTAAGTAACATGAACTTTCTCCGATTGACTGCTCAAACGTTTTTCCTTCAAAGAGCAATCTTCAAGTGAGAGTCGAATTCCCTTTTTGTTCAAATTATGATTAAAATGTGCTTTTAAGAAATGCAGAAATGATTAGCCTTAGTGAGCCTTATTCGCACCGTAACCTGAATATAGTATGATGCAAGTAAATTCGAGAAATAACGCATTTGCGGCAAAAACTAAATAATAGCCGTGATTGTGCTGGAAGATTTATGAAATTATCTAATTATGTATTATATAAAAGATATTGATGAAAAATTGTAATCGATTTAATTAATGGAATAATAGACCTTCAGGAGTAATAGCACTAAATTATAATTCTACAAATTATCAGTTAATCTATTTAAGGATATTATAAAATAATAGTTTTGTACTGGCACTGAGAAAATCTTTTTGATTTAAATGTAAAATTAATAATATAAATACTTTGTAAGTACAATTAAATAACATTATAATTGTACTTACAAAGTATTTATTAGATAAGAATTAAATTTAGACCTATTAAAAATTCTTTCATTTAACTAATATTTACTAAACTTAAATATATTTTAGCCAACTTTAATAAAATCTAATTCAGCTATACATAATTAACCATTTGTTAACATAATTGTAAATAAATAATGTCAAATTATTTAATAATTATGCATTTGGCAGCTGATTATAATAATTCAGTGTGCTGAACACTTGATCATTTTCTAATAGTTCCAAAATAAATAACTAAAGTTATTTTTAGAACAGACTTTCGTAACCTTTAGAGAAACGATCACATACATTTGGCAAAAGATAAACAATAATAGATCCGTTAGAATATACTTATTGCGGAGTTTAGTTAAAACGCTAAAATGAACGAGACAAGCGATTATATAGTATTGGAACACTTTCTTCTCCACGACGCCGGTGAGAGTGAACTCACCTCCGAGGATCGAGGTCAGGTCAAGGCTCCCTTGAAGCACAGACTCCGCGTTGCGATAAACCATACCTTCCTTCACGTTAATCCTTTCTTCTTCTTCCTTAATCTTCCGCGTAAATTTATCCTATTTATTAAGTCAATTGTTTTATATATAATTCAGTGCAATGAAGTAGATTATTAACTATACAATTAAATATTGTTGAGCAGAATTATGAAAATCCCAATTTCAAGAATTTTTTACAGTTTGTAAGAAATTTAAATTTTACATCACGATATCTGAGTCTTTGTGCAAGATGTGATAAAATTATATTGTCATAGAATTATATTAAAGAGGTTAAAACTTCTTTTTTATAACTAAATTTCAATAAATATTGTTTTTACTAAAATGATATACATTAGTAAAAATGCTACGAAATCTATCCTTCACAGTGTGAGGTATACTTTAAATCTATTAAGCTTTTACAAAAATTTCAGAACTGTAAAAAAATACTCATAAGAAAGTATCGTAGAAATTCAGACACGTTTAAAGTGTATTTAGAGCTTAAGTTAAAATATAAAATGAAACAAAGCACTTTCTCCTAAAATTGTTATAAGATTGTTAAGGAAAACTATATTTATTTATTTTGCTACTCATAATTTGTGTTAATAATAAACTTTTTTAATTATATTACTAAATTAGTTTATACAAATCTGTGAAGAAAACTTGAATGTTGTTTGAAAATCTGTAAACATCCATATAATTTCGAAAAGTGTTAATGTGTAAAAAATTAACTAATTTCTACATTAATCCACTAATCTTTCGTTTGAGAAAAGGTATAAAAAATCACCGTTACTTATTTATTATGAATGAAAGATTATGAAAATTCCGTTGTGAATAATACTTGTATGAACTAGCTTGAATTTTGTATTCGCCTTTGGAAAAAAACGTACTGACTTTTTTATATTATAGGCTTTAAAATTATGCATTCAATATGGTCATAAATATTGAGGTATAATAAGGATTAATGACTTTTTCAGTGTAAAATTCAATAAGGTAAAAGGTATTAAAATATTTCTGCCGGATATTTGCCATATAAGTTCGAAAAGAAAAGTTTATTTTATCATTAATATGAATTGTAGTATTGAAGAGAAAATTTAGATTAAAATTATGAATAATGTATGAGAACTGTGAGAACCTATGTTTTATTGTTAAAAAAACATCCTGGGCAGTTGATTAAATCGTTTAATTTTGTATTAGAGATTACACTAAGAAAAATTTTCGGTTATCATAACTATAAAAAAAATTTGATTTACTGATGACCCCAAAACGATGTATAAAATAAAGTTACAGGGAAAATAGTTATTAATACTACATTTTAGAGTTATTACAACTATATTTTCAGTTATGGTAACTAATCGTGCACTTAGAAAAAAATCCGGTAACATAACATAATAAACAAAAATAAAGAAGGAACCCATAACGAGGGCCTCGTCAGCAAATAATTCGACATTCATGTACCAAAAACTAAGGTGTAATTAATGCGTGCATAATTAGGGCATAATCACGTTATTTTTAAAAATAATATACATGGTTATTACAAAAAAGTTAAGATTTAGCTTCTCAATTTATATACCTCACAGAAAAGAGAAAAGATTATTTATTTAAATAATAATTTATTTATTTATACTTTTTACGGTGATAGAAATGCTATAACAAATTATATGCACGAGAAAGTATATAAATCTATATAAATTTAATTCAAAATTATAAATCAAATAGAAACATATACGTACGTAGAAACAGAATATACGTATTGCTTTCTTTTTTAAAAATTTAACAATTATTACAATATTTTCGTATAAAGTAATTTGATTATTAAAACTTAATATATAATATCTCTCTCATAAGTTAATTTTTAATACAATAATTTTAATCTTAATTCAAAAGCCATAAAATTAAATTGTATGTTTATCTAGAATAAATTTTTTTTAATTTTTGCAAGTTATAATTATAAAATTGACACATCAACGTGTTACTTTAGATATACTAAATAATTATTTGAGAATATAATACAATTGTTAAAACAGCCGCCTAAAACTGCTGTTTTAACAATTAAAATAACATGTTTCAATATGCGAATTATTGAGTAAGTCGTATTATTATATACTCCTTATTATGCACGCTATTATTTTTAAATGCTGATATGCGTTATGCATATAAAATTAACTTGTGCATCAACTCGAATGTCTACAATCTGAGCAGTACTAGTACGCATATATACATACTCCTGTAGAATACTGTGTGTTACGCAGTAGTGCATTTTACATTTTCTTTTATCAAACGAAGTAACTTTTTCAATTTTACTCATAAACAATTTCATTTATACTCATCTCTGGTAGTGAGATAGACTTAACTTTAGAAAAAAATAATTTTACTTAAAAATGTTTAAAAAAGTTATCTCTACTCCTAAGTACAACAATATTTAAGTAAGATTATAATATATTATTATAATCTATAGTGTTCACACCACTAATAAAAAATTAATTCACGTTCTGCTAAAATATTTTTATAAATACCATTAGAATTATTTAAAAATGACTTTTTGCTTACTTAAAATCTATACAATATTTTCATGATTTATAGGATTTATACGTAATTTTATACATATATACTTCTGTGCAGTTTTTGATAACAATTAATGATTTTTTATTACACTGTTAATACAACGAAAAATTATTTATCTGACAATTATCGAGTCAAAGTTATACCAACATTGGCACTGTAAGTAAAATTTCTAATACTAGCAGAAACATATGCGCCAGATAAACCTCAACCGTCTACACAAGAGCGGAATAACATTGACCCAAGAATCATGCATAATGGTTAATATATAGTTAACGTGTAATTTGTATGATTCAATATGTATAAATTCATTTTCAATAGAATTAGCCCTTCTTAAATTTGCAGTGGTTATGCAACTGGGCATAATTATCTGATAAATTCAAACAAGAAGTCTCCAAAAGTTTATTTAAAAATGAAAATTCTATTTTACTTTTGTTTAAAAGTAAATTTAAAATTATATATAATAATCTTAAATAATGAAAAGTAATAAATTATCCACGAATTCTAAATGAAATTCTTACCACTAGACAGTATTCGTGGTCTTTAAAGATAAGCTTTATATACAAAACATTTTCATTATTTTTTAACGTTATGACCTATTTGACTTAGTGCCAAATAGGTTCAAGTTATCGCAATCGAACTTGTATTACATTGTAGTAATTGATTCAAATATTTCAGTATTAACAATGCAACATGTGCTCCCTTGTAACTTGAGTTAAACAGAAACAAGTAGGTTTAAAAAATAAAAAAAAAACAGTCACCGGTGTAATGAATCGCTATTATTAAACAATAACTTAGTTTTTAGTTGGACGTACTATGCAAACTTCTCTCAGTGCATGTAATCAATATCTTTAAAACACAAGGAGATTTAAATTACTTTTCTATTTTAATATTAATTTTGTCGTAAGGTAAACTCTATGGTAAATCTCAGAACTATATTAATGAAATTATGCATATAATTGCTAATAATACCGTGTGATAAATTAAAATTTCATAAACTTAGAAACATGGAAAAAGAAGCCGATGACCCAATATTAAACTCTCATGAATCAACACGGTTTACGGTCTGAATCATCATATAAATCGATGTTAAGATTTCGATGCTGGTATTCTTAATGAATCAATGGAAAAAGTGTTATATTACTTAAAAATTATAAATAATTCATAAGAAAATAAGCAATGAAATAAAATGTAGATAATACATATGGTAATAATTTGCAGTATCCATATTAAATCATATAGGTTGATTCTGTTCCCACTTTTTGATACAGTATAACAATTTTTACCCGAACTTTTTCTGAGCGCGCACAACATCACATTGTTGTGAAATTGTTTCCATATGCACTCTACATTTCAACGCGCGTACATATGTTTCGATATAAATATTCCAAAAATATATAGATAAAATTTAAATATTATTTAAATAATATTAAATACAAATATGTCAATATAAAACATCGCAATAAATTTAATTAAATGTACTTAAGATTCAGTCAGTTAATTATAATTAAGCCAGAAAGGAATATACCTTTCATTCTAAATGAAATATATTAACCATTTAGTAACAAAGTATAAATATTTAATGAAAGATAAAAAAAGTTCTGTTCTAGATTCTTTCGATTCTTTTTTATAAATAAAAAAATTCTCAAGATGTATACATCGTTCCATTTATAAATTAGACTGACCTATTCCAATGTAAAAAATAATAAGCAAATGTATTCGTATATTATCATTCAGCATAAACCATATTAATAAGATAAGTATATTATTACATAATTATTATATTGTAATGGGTATATTATTCTAATACAATACGTTAAAAAATAATTTTGATGTTTTTTTATTAAGAAAAGTATAAGTTAATTTCCTATTTTAAATTAAGAATTCTTTTACTTTGAATTAACTTCGATAAATCATTTTCATTTTACCTATACATTTATTCGATTAACTTTTGCAAAACAAAGTAATATAAATAGTTTACTATCATAGCTAGGATTCCTACTTGTGTTATGAAAATTCCTGATTAGAAATAGAATATTAATGAGAAACTTAAAGTCGAGTTTCTCGATAACCCTATTCAAAGATTAACGATGTAGTGAACGGGATTCTCAAATGGAACGTATGGTAAATTTGATTATGAGTTTACATGAAATTTTGTTTGAATCTAATTATAAATTCTAATTTAGATTTTAATTAGATTTTGACGGGAGTCCGTAATCAAAATTTGATAAGAATACTTAACATAATTGACATAAAAATTCTTCAAATAATTTTTACATGCATCCTTGTTATACAAAACTCTTTTCGTATCCAGATCACTTTCTGATTAGTATCATTAAAAATTCCGAAACGTCATAATATATTCTTCAATTATGTCAAATATCTATTCAAGAATATGTACTACAGTGAGACACATGTTTTTTTGTTCTTTGTTACCATCGTCTATTTAATTAAAAATATTTAAAATAAATCAACATCAAATGTAATTAATTAATCTGTTTATTTTAAATCAGTGTTGTAAATTTCAAAATATCAATAACAATTAATAAATTATTTAAAATATGAACTATATATAAATTAATTAACAGTATAATAAAGAATAATATACAAAATGCTAGAAAAACTACAAATTGTTTAAACGCTTATCATATATATGCTGTACAATTATTTTGTGAATTTCTTATTCAAAGTTTAATTAAACTGAAAGCACAAGTTTTTGTAAAAAGCCGTAATTATAATTCGCTGTTCTCTAATCATAGAAACGATGCAATTTCATCTTTCGTCGCGTTTCATGTTAGTGAGTGAAATAAACACACAAAGCCGCGAACCCGGTTGTTCTACCATTAATGATGGCCATTTCAAACAACAGCTGTATCAAGTCAATGCTGTTAGTATTAAAAGGTGCTTTTAACTGGCACAAAATCGCGGACATATTGCTAGCGCGAATACATCGCATCATATTAGTAGGCGGATTTCGCGCGAGTTAAGTGCTATTATCTGGAACGTCAGCCATGGAGAACTAACGTAATTACAGCAATTCTCTTTTACCTAGCGAGAAGTATACGTCCGTGACAGTGGTTCACTGTTGGTTTTTTAGAACATTCGGAGAGAGTTTGGTGGCTATGACTCAGGCGCGTCTTGTGCGCTATATGTAAAACAATCCTTTATTGCGTGATATTGATTCGATTAAATTCATTTGTAAAACTTGACTTTGTCTTTATTACTTCATTTACTTCAGATACAACGAACAACAATAGTAACGTTTAAATAAGTAAGACGGGATTGGATTTCGTGAAAGTTTTTGATTTTCTACAGTTATTTTACACGTTTCACTAGTTAATACGAAATATTGGTACAAGACTGAATTTTTCATTAAAAAAATAGAAATTCCGTACCACTAAATTATTCATGCTTTTTGAAACATATTTTGTGTTATTTGAATAAATATTTGGAAAAAGTAATTAAAATGAGTTTTTGTATTATGTACACGCAAATATATGTACTTTTAAAAGTGACTTTTCTAAGTAAATAGAGTTTTCTATTCTTAAACAGAAAACTTATTTAATATAAGGAAATAAAAAAATGTATATTTATTGACAAAAAGAATTGTGGCTTTCACTCTTTATCAAATTTTTGCTCTAGGAACTCATTTGCATTTTTAGATTTTTACATACATATAAAATTTAAACATTTGTTTATTAAATTCTGTAAATACTGTGACAGCAAGTATCCTCAAAATAGTGTTAAAAATCTTATTCATAGTAATTATCTTTTGCTCATTGAATCACATTCCAGTCTTCAAACTATGTTTATCGCCAAATATGATAAAGTCCTTATACAGCTTTTATTTACCTAAAAGGGATAAAATAAATGACATCCTTGAGTAAAGACATATATTATTTATATTTCTGACAGATAAAATACACTGCGATTGGATCATAAAAGCAAACATCTTAATTAAGACACTTTCTATATAAATTTTCAGATTATCTTAAACAAGTCAGCGAAAATGACATAATAAGATGATATTTCACTGCAAAACACTTGGTTTATATGATAAATGCAGTCATTTATTTTCTTATATCTATAATTGAAATATAAAATTTATTACAATTTGAAAAAGATGCAACGTTATTTCGAACTATAGGGCACTATGCTGTTAATTAACCAAAGATAAAAGTTGTTAATAATTACATGTTAATTTAACAGTAAAGAAAAAATATTTATAATTAATTGCAAGTTTTTTTTATAAAATTACACAATTAAATCATCCCAGAATAAAATTTATTGATAACTAATATCATGAAATTATTAGGTTTTTAACAGTTTTAAAAGATATATCTCGTAATTTGATAATACATAACATTGAATTCGATTGTTCTTATACAATAGCCTTGAACTATTTTTTGAATAAATGTAAGTTGGTATTGGGACCATCAAACGGGACAACGCCAACGATCATTTCGGAACTCGGACTCATAGTACCTTATCTGGACAGTTTGTCCAAATATGAAAATTTTATGATAATTAATGATCAATTATAAATGAATAGCCGAAAATCAGAATGCAAATATATCGTGAATGAATAAGAAATGCAGAAAATATGCTTGTAACAGTTACTGAACGCAATTCTCTTGATAGAAGAATTCTAATTATCTTTTAAATGACATACATAAATTTCTAAATTAGTTTTATATATGGTATTACTTTTATTTAGCACACTTAATAAAGTTCGCACATATAAATTTTCTCAATTTGTTTAAATAAATTTAAAGGACTAATTTATAAATGATGGTGTGTAACAATATACGTGTGAATTCTCTTGAAGGAAAGATTAAATTATCATTTAAGCAGAAAAGAGAAATCAATGATATAAACTAAGATTTTACGAGGCATGTACACTTAATTATCCCGTTAACAATTAAGTAGTCACATGCTACTCATAGAAGATCTTTATCTTTAAAAGGAACAAATAGTTAATTTGCTGTCGTTTTGCTTGTAATTAATTTGTATAATCTGCAATAAGTTTTCAAAAATCATTTATTTTTAACTTAATCCATTAATTTGTATATTATTTTGTAATAATCTATTTATTGGTGTTACACATAGTGTTAATTACAATGTGTTTTTTTAAATTTCCATGTTTAAATAATATATATTTTTAATGAAATCTCGTAATAAATAATAAAAAAATATGGTTCAGCTTTAAATTGTTGAAAAAATAAATATGACAAAAAGTAAATTTACATATAACAACATATAAGAAGAATTATATTATACAATTAAATGAATTATATCCGACACTTAATTAATTATCTACTGAAATAACAGATCAACAAAATTAAATTAAATTAAAAGAAATAAAAATTAATACATTCAACATTATTTCAATTACCTAATAGCAAAAAAGGTAAACAAACGTTTGCAATTAAATTTTCCTCCGTTTTCCATGCTGGAACGAAAAACAGTAAAGCAGTGCCTATTTTTCTTTACAATTACCATTTCAAACTACCTCGATGACTCGTGATATTCTAATTTTTTCGACTAAACCAGATTTCCCCGCGTGATTCTTTTCCCAACTCTTTCCTTCCAACCGAATATCGTCGCTCTAAAAAAGCACGTCCAAAATGTTATTAAAGCGCGCGCCGAGAAACTCGCGTCGCGTGAATCGGAGAGAGAAGATATTTTCTCTGGCAAGGACCACCCGCCTGACGAGTTCAAGGACCGGAAATCTCACGCAGGCGACTCGGCTTTTTCTTTAGGATAGACAGAAGAGAGTGTTAGGCGCGCGGATGCTGGCCGGCCTGCGCGGCCTGGTTTACTTCTGCGGCGTGTGTGCGAACACACTCTCGTCGCGTAAGCATGAATACGCCGGTGCGTAAGGTGCGTCTTACGTTAGCGTATGTAGGTAAGTCGTTGCTTCTCTCTTCCACCTGAGACGGAAGAAGCCTGCTCTCGTGGCCTGTATTAACATCCTAAATCGATAGTCACGTTCCCTGACAAATAGTTCTGGTACGCAACATCGATTACAGTTGGTCAGGCTCTAATTACTCTTCTAATTACTCCCCTTTCATTTCTAACGAGTTCTTCATTTCGAAATCAAATTTCGAAAAAGTTCCGTCTCAAAAAGGAAGGTGATTTCTAACACGAGGATCCTCGTCTGCTGACTAGAAAATAATCCGGCTAGACGGACTTTCGGGAAATGCTTCTTGCAGAAATTTCGCAACCAACGCGATGCCCGTTATTCCGATGGCTGTTGAAAAAAGAGAAGAAGAAAAACGCAAAACGAGGAGAAAACACGAAAGAAATGCACGCAATGCCCACACACGCGTCTCAATCCGGGCTAGGTCATTGGCTCCCTGTAGCCGGTTTTCCTCGATATCCGATACGCAGTTTACTTTGAAGTCAGAGGGGAGGGTTAAATAACTTTGCGCACGCACGTTGGTTCATGATTCTTATAATTTATTAGATATTTATAAATATATATATTATACAATATAAATTACAATGCAGTTCTTTGTGTCGTTTTCTTTCATATGCGTAGGGCAAATAAATACTGAAGAATGATGATCGAGGGTGTACAAATAATACAGAGTGTCAAGATCACAGTGAATAGAACGAGAGAGCAACAGAGAGAGATAGAGAGAGAGAGAGAGAAAGAAAGAAAGAAAGAATGCAAGAAAGGAGAGGAGGAAAGGAGGAAAATAACAGAAAAAGAAACGCAGGAGAACGAGACAGATAGTCAGAGAGTGACAGATATGGAGATGAAATCACAGTGAATTGAAATGATGAAAGGAAGGAGAGAAGATTTGAACTTCTTCAGACTTTGTTTCAGGGTGTCGTCGGCTTGTATGCAGAGTACGCAAGGTCATGACTCGACCTCGCCCAGCCGCTGGAGCCATGTCCTCCGGAAACCTGGACAACTTCGTGGCCGTGGTGTTCACCGCCAGAAACCAGTTTCTTCAGACCAATGATGGATGCCAGGACCAAAGCGAGTTTGCTCACTATGAGAGCTTTACCAGCCAAAAGAGCCAAAGCTCCAAGGGCTAATGGTACAAGGGTTCCGCCAATCAGTAAAGGAATAGCCAGCAAACCACCCATGTTTTTCCTCTTTTTGCCTCGACCTACAAATATGAAACGTAAATATAATATATGCATAATTCATATTCTGAAACTTTTGATCCGACCGCGCATTGAAACGATCCAATTATTGATTTTAATCCGTTAAAATAATTTTCTCAGTGAATGGCTATATTTTAATAGTATTCAAATGGTCTAACGGTGTTCGTTTATGGCATTCGAAATAGACGGAGCCATTTAAACTCGTGAATTACTTAAACACAATTATTATAATTAGCCTCTTTACTTAATTAAAACTTCGTAGCTTTCGTTTTTCCAATATTTACAATTATATAACGCGTATAATTATCATAACTTTACTGTTACAGAACACGTGAGGTTTGAAATTGTTATCGTCAAAAAAAAGTTAAATTCTCGTTGAAATAAATTTAAATGGAAAATTTAAATTGAAAATTTAAATTGTGCGAAAATGTTGTTCTCTTATATTCACCTTCTTCGGTAAGACTTCTTTGCAGTTCTTCGACGTTCGGTAACTTAAGTTTCAAGGTGTGACTTTGGAAGAAGCCGACGATTTTATCCATGATCATCGAGTTTAGGGCGTCCTCGCGATCATCCAAAGCCCTGGGTAAAGTGGCTTCGATCTCCTGCAGCGATCTGGGTTCCTCTTCGGCCGGCACATTATCGTCCTTGACTAACGTAACTCCGTCCACAATGTTAAGCTGTGCGCTGCGAGACACCCGGTCCATAGCCGTGAGCAATTTGAGCTTGAGGCAGGAACTTAACTCGGATCCTGAACAGTCCTTGTACACTTGATATACGTAGCGTAAGTCGCCGAAAACGCCGGTACTACCGGACCTGGCGCTTTGATCGTCGATCGAGTTTGTCTTAGCATTCGTCTCGGCCGACCTTGCCGAAACCGTGGCGAGCAACAGGGCAAGGTAGACGAATGTGTAATCAAAGCGCTTCATGTTGATTTACAATAGGTACCTGGAAAAATGTTAAAACAATATGATCAAGACAATGTTTCACGTCAAGCACAGGCGTTCACTGCTTTCGCGATGAGGATTTTCAAAGCTGACAAACAACGGGTACTGAGACACAGGTTACACTGTACCTTGGCGTACTATATCTACAATAAATAAATCGCGCGATTCGATACGAATCAGAGTGACGATTGGTATTATTGTTTGTTATTGTCGCCTTCCGACTAACTACAGACTACTATTGACTCGCTGCGTCGATCGCGAGTTGCGTACTTCAGAGCACTGTAAGTAGACTGTACGTAACAGAAGCTCTGTCCTAGCTCTATATATCTGGTCAGGTGTACCACTGTACTCGGGGATATTCTTCCCCACCCGTCAACCATTTTCATACCACCATCATTTGAGAGCGGTTTACGTTTCAGCGACAAACAACCACCCAACCGAGGCGAGACGCAAGCAGAGAGCCGCGAGAACTCATCCAGCATCCTTCGATACTCCCCCCAGATCGAGACACTTAACGTCATGAAGTACATAAAGTCGCCCTCGTCGTCGCCCAATCCGGCTTACCGAACCACATTTCGTTCTTACGTTCCCTTTATCCCCACCGCGAAAGCACCTGCTACCGCTAAGTACCCTCCACTCCACCGCCCGACAAACGCTTCCTTTCTTGCTCGCTCCTTTATAATCTTATCTCTTGCGATCTTGCTTGAACGCGTTACTCCTTTGGTCCGCTTTTGACAGTCCCAATCCTGGACGAGACGCGATACCGGACGGCACCACCCTGTCTCCAACGTTGTCTGACGCTGAGTTTCTCCTTCAATTGATTAGCCTTCAATTACTTTCCGTGTACGAACGCTAATCGCAACCTCCAGTTACGAGCAGACGATTAACAGAATTATGATTATGCCAGCAATTTAGGGACCACACTTAACTGTACTTAATAACCTTGGACGCGATACACTTTTGAAACTAAACACGCGCGTTTCGGACCGAAATAACTTTTAGCTGAAAATTCCTGAAGGAATCAGCCGTCAATTTTATAGAGATTCGCCGCGTGAAACGGCGTTACGCCGGGATTCCTCAACAGAATTCGAGCGAGCTTTTTATAGCCCAACTTGGCAGGTGATATGGCACGGTTTAAAATTCACTTTTGTCGGATTTTCCGATTCATTAAATCCGCCCAGTTTCTCGTTTCGTTTCCAATTGTTCTGAAATTCATAAGATTCCACGCGCGCGGTTTTCGCTTGCCGATAAAGGTTTACATCTGGGTCAGATAAGTGAAAACAGGAGGCGTTGTACATGGATACGCATACGTTTCGCGCGAAAAGGAAGTGGACCCAGATGTTCGAGTTTGCGAACGCGTTCAAGCGACAAGCAAGGAGTTTCGTTTAACACGAGATGCCCATTTTGGTGTGATATGAAAAACAAAGCGCGGACAAAAAAAATTGACATTTCCCACCACGTCGATTGTTCTTCTTATTTATACCATTTTTATTTTTATCCGGGCAAAAAGAAGCCGTGCCGTATTTTCGGTCGATAAAAAACCACGACTTTCTTACCCGCGTTGATAAAAATGAAATTTCGAGAGACGGTGAAAAAAACGTTACACTGTTATATGAGTTGAATAAGAATTGTTTTTATTCAATTGTACCGTAATTTCGTGCGTAACATAACGTTTAAACGTTTTTTTGTTCGTATTCAGAACGGATAACTTTTTTTTGTCGATCAAAAGTAACAGCGTCCTTAATTGGATTAGTTTGATCCCGTATACGTTGATTTCATTATTCTCGTGATTAAAAATTATAATTACAATTTAACAAATGATATCGTAATTGTACGTATTCGAAGTTGAGATTTCTCGCACTTGTGCGTGCCACGGCAAATATCTCCCTGCGAGGCGAAAGCGAGTCCGTCGAGGTTAGTAGTGTCTGTTGTTTTTTCAGGACTCGCCGACTTCCGGCTGGATGCTCCTGAGTCACGCAGCCAACGATTCGAAGAACGATTGTTTACATTCGTTTTCATGCAACTTTAGTAGGTTAAATAAGCTTTTAATATTAATGCGGGTGAAAGAAAGGTACACGTGGTTTTTTTTTTTGTAAAGAAAACATGTATTGTTGTTTACATGTTCAATATTACTATAAAAAAAATACATCGAACAAATTTGATCGAGACTCCGCCGAAGCTCGTTCATTGATATAAAGGTAATACACTTTCACACTTTCGCTATTGTCTCAATGGCTCTCAAGGTCCTATTTTCTCTTGAGCAAGATACGTGACGGTATATTGAAACGCCGAAGATTTCACGGTTAATATCTATGGCAAACATCATTTCACATCCTTTTCCTGTAATAATTTGCAATAAACTGAATGAAAGCCGGATCTCGTCGGCAAACTGGATCGTGAATGACTTTTAGAAAAAATGTTTGCCATCGGTGGACAAGCATGTGCGGCACGACTGATCCTTTCGAAATTTCGTGAAATGTACGACCGTGGCCTTTAAACATTAACCCAATACGTGGCAAGTGCTGTAGGTCGATTGCATAACGGTAAAGTAAAATATGTGCATCGTAAGAGCTGTACTTGGTGCCAACGATCCGTGAAAACGTTATAATTTGCAGTCGTAAATTTTGCCTCTTGATACTTACCGTGCTGTTCCCCGGCGGGAAAAAGGTACTGTCACTTTGCGGGAAAGGGGTGACTGTCTTTTGGCTATGTAATGGGAAAATTGTCGGCGTGTTCATTAACGTCTCGTAAATTCTGTGATTACCGCACGCTCTGCTCGTGGGAAACGCGCTTGTTCAAGGATCTCTTATCTCTCTCTTGCCTCAGTACAAGACGCCCACGTTTGTGATTCTTTATTACATGTGTTTGTAACATGGAAGACCGTCGTCTTTTAATTATAAAGCACACGTCAAATAAATATTAATGCATAAACGTAACAATATACAATAAATAACATCTAAGATCATCCGAAGCAGTTGAACATGAGTATTCCACTGGTACTGGTGTTGACGCAACGCAAATCGCCAACTAATATGTAATTTAATTACAAATATCAGTTCGTAAATACAATAGTCAATCTCGGAAGAATACGATTGAGGAAGACTGACGGCTCCACCGGGATGAATTGACATGAATCAAATAACTATCCGAATAGCTTCCACAGCCGCGCTAGTGTTACGCATTAACTAGAGCTTTTGACATTTAATTTCGAATAATTGGATTATATGGCGCGAGGGAAGTGTTCGGCTAAGAGACAATGGCGCTTGAATAATTGATGGTTAGGCATAATAAATAATAATAATTTACAGTACAATCCCTGGTGGAAGAATGATGATATAGAGGGGAGAAGAAGAAGAAAAAGAAGAAGAGACGAAGGAGGAGGAGGAAGTGGTGGTGGAAGTAGTGAGAAGAATGAGGATAGAGAGATAGAAAGATAGATAGATAGTTAGGAAAGAAATGGTATAAGAGAAGGAAGACGGATTGACAAGAACATTCGCGCTAATTATAGCCTATAGGGTCTATTTGTTCTGTGGTTTTTGCGCGCTATACGCCAGCTCGTGAGGATCTTGGGGTAAACTTCTGGCCCATCCGTGACCGCTGCTTCCTCCTGATGAATAGCCACCGCCGTAGTCCCCACCGCCGCCGCCGCCTCCACCACTATATCCTCCATGACCTCCGTCGTCGTGACTGACCACGTGACTACTGCCACCGTGGTGCGGGTGAGCCACGACTTCGTAAGTCACGTGCTTCTGTTGTGATCCCAGCAGTTTCTTCAGACCGATGATTGCGGAGATGACGAGCGCAATTTTACCAACCAGCAAGGCCTTTCCGGCAATAAGGGCGATGGCACCCAATGCCAAGGGGATCAGAGCCGCTGCTTTCAAGGCTATTACCATGGCTATCGAGCTCATCAGCTTCTGCCGTTCTGTAAGATGAAATTTCCATAAGGATCGGTTTCGATGAAATGGGAGAGTTAGTCAAATTATAGTTATTTGTAAGTGAACTTTTTAAGTAAACGTGGGTCTCGCAGCTTGATAGATTTAACAGTAGGAACATTGAATAATACATATAAATTTGGATTTATTGTTTTACAGGTACTTGTAAACTTGTAAATTGTTTTATGTGGTATTTTAGACCGTAAACATTATTTTTCATGCTTTGGAATTAGAATATTGATATTGAAAATGATCAGAAATTACGTACTTAATATTTTACAAACATCTTCAACGTATTAAATATTTCTTTTCGTGGATAAAGTTATTTATAATTTTTTTATTAAATTAATAAAATAGTATTTAATTAATGTGAATTCTATAAAACGTCCTCTAAAAACTGTTAGAATTCAAGATATTAATCATTAGTTTAGTCTTATTTCAAACAGACATACTTAGCTTTCAAAATGGCCTATCATATTAATATTTTAAATATCTTATTTTGAAACATACATATTATTTCAAACCATGCAGCATATCATCAAAAATTAATTACAAAATTCCGTTAATCTATTTTATTATATATGTACCTTATTTTACTTTATTTAGCTAATTATTGGAAAAGTGTTTACCTTTCTAAAACTGTAACATTTTTTACACATTGATAAAATGAGAATCTAATTCCATAATGTTAATATTACTACTATTTTATTAATAAAATCGTATTTTAATTGAATTTAAATAATTAGTTCGCTAAAAATAAAGGATTTTTTTCTTATATCACGCTAAAAGAATGTGAGCTAACCGTGTAACGACACAAATAACAGAGTGAATCTTTCAATCATCATAACAACCATTACGTTATCCCAACTAAAATTGTGCATTACGTTACGGCATGTCGTGCGTACCACTTTCTATCGTCAACACAAGCACGCTTTTATGTCATTATCTTTTCACCATTATCTTACACATAAGTTCTTAACGAAACATTAATTTTAGCGTAAAGAGAACAGAGTGACATTGCGAGAAGAAAAAGAAATATTCGCGGTCAGTAAAAGTATCAATACTCGAATCGCAAAAGTAACTATAAATTTCATCCGAAACTAGGTTGAAATATGAAACTGGGTTCTGGATGAGTGAAACATTAATAATGCATTCTCAGTTAGCGCATGAAAAGTAATGTTTTATCTTACAGGTTGCTGTGATTTGTTTTCATAAGCAATCAACTGGACATCAGAAAAAACGAAATATGATAAGCAAAACTGTATGCATTGAGTTTGTTCGAATTCTGCAGATTCCATAGTTTATTATAATAATTATAGACGCGTCGAATGTTACATGAAAACTGTATGGTTTGTAGAATTACAGTTATATAGATTATTGAAAAGATACATGACATAAAACTTTTTCTAACGGTACATTAGCTTACACCAATGTCTATTATTTCAGATGTGTTTTGTGTATCACTTATTCGATCGATAAGATAGGAAGTATTATACTGTTACGAAATATTATATTATTTGTATCGTTTCCGTAAAAGTCAAGAACAATAATAAATTGTAAAGAAAGGTCATAAAAAATAATTATCATAAAAGAATGCACATACTCACACAGAACTTAAATATCATATTATACTTATTAAAGAAGTGTTACAAACGTCAAATAAGTTAGTAGCAATCATTAAATTTAATTTTGTGTTTAACTTACTAATAATACGTTAACTAAATTTACTAAATTGACTAAACGTACCATATTTAAATAATAACAAGTTGAAACTATATTTAATAAGTTTACTCAATTAACTGAGAATGTATAACTTTCTCTAAAACGGCTAATATTTTTTAGATAATTCCAATCTGAGAATAATAATGTATAAATTAATTAATTTTATTAAAAATGAATTTAATACACAAATTATAAAAATTTATGCTGTATCATTTATTTGAATAAATTGCTTTCTCATAATTCTTCTCACGCATTCAAAGCAATTATTAATTACGACCTTAATATCACAAGTATTATATACCCATTAGTGGTAATTACAGCTATTAATTTAAGATAAGAAATTATTTAAAATTAAATTATTATTTAGTTATGTTTAATAGTTATTATAACCATTAATGTCTAAAATTGTAATCAACAGTAATTCCAAGGAATCATCCAATTTAATAAAGCGAAGTGGGATAAACAAGGGTCACAGTGCAAGGTATTTGATTGACCAGAAGAAAGTGGGTCAAAGCACAAGATCACGTATATCTGATGTACCCTTCTCCCATGCGTGGTGGTTCAAGGGAAGCGGAACCAGTTTCTTTAGTGGGTCAACGTCTGCGAGTACTGTCAGCTCTTTTCATCGGTCGTTAAATGTTCGTATTGCAATTTACGTGCCCCATACGTGCATCGATGAATACGTAAATATACCCAAGTTTAACGTTCCACTAGCTTGTCATGTAATCGACCAAGTCACGGTTCACATATTGCGTTAATACTTACTACGGCTTAACCACAACTACTCGTCGTTAAATGAAGATATTTCAGTAGAAAATATAGAGTAGGTCAGGATTTGATAAAATCGATGTAAAAAAAAAACAAAGACAATGTTAATGAGACGTTTCCGGAAAAAATCTCAAGGAATTGTTTGTTGACACCTAACATATACAATGTATCAAACGTTTTCATTTCAAATATTTGTTGAGTTAAGTATCCAACTGTTCAAATAATTTCAGCTTACTCTTTTTTCCTCTGCCTTCGACGACACTGTCACTGAAGTCTTCCAAGCTTCGTCCAGCAGACTCAAAGGCACCAAGTATGTCAGTTCCCTTCAAATCAACTTTGACAGAGTGGGTCTTCAGGAATCTACCTAGTCGGTCTAGAAGAAGGGTGTCAACATCTGTGGATTCAATAGATCTGAAAGGTAAAATAAACAATCATTTTAAAGAATTGAACTTCAAAGCTGTTATCGCTATTATCCAATCGACTAAATTCTTCTCATTACTATGACACCGACCTTGGAGCACCCTCTTCAGTGTTGGAAGTCTTGACCACGGTGATTCCCTCGCTCAAAGTGATGTCCTCTTTGTCAGCCAACATCTTGTCAACAAATGCGAAGACTTTGTACTTAATACAGCTGATTGATTCCTTCTTCAAACATTCGGAGTAAATGGTTGCCATGAGGTCATTTTCGTTGACAGTTTTATCACTGGCAGGTAATGTCATGACCGAGGTCGCAAACAACAGGATCAGAGCCGCCCGAAACATGGTCGATGTTTTGTTCTAAACGTCACGTGTTCACCAGGAGCAGAGAGAAAATGATCCTCTCTCCCTCTCTCTTTCTCTCTCTCTCTCTCTCTCTCTTTCACTTCCTTATTATCCTTCTCACTCTCAGAAACTAGCTCAGATGTTCCGAAGACACCTGATGTGCGAACGGTTGACAATTGTGTTTCATCTTTAACAGGATGGCAATGCTTTTATACCAGGAGAAGGCTGGCGTTACACGAGGGGGTTTCACGTGCTCGCGGGTCCCACAGACTTAACAGGCCCCCACTCGCGGCCTTTCTTCTCCCCCTTTCACGACGCGACGGAGAGCAAGAGAATCCCATCCCCAATCAGATTATTTTCGAAGGACAAAAAAGGTAGTGACCGAAGCCGTTGCTTTTCAAAAATAAAAGGGACACGTTTGGTACATTTGTTCGTATGGCCCAGGGCAACTTATGTGTGGTCCTGCTTCCTTGCAGACCTTGCAGACCTACTTTAGGCTCCATTAAGGATTGAGCTGGAAACGAAAGGGGGGATTCGAATGGGAACAAAAGCGTCACTGAAGGAAGATGATCGTCTTCCAACTGCTGATTTCCTGCATGATTGAATTTGTCCGCCTCATCGTAACCCAATATTATTACTTCCGCTCAATAACCGTAAACACGCTACCAATTCACCGTTGACACTTTTTTTCTGCCACTCTTAATTATTCCTACGAATTTTCTCGATTGAAACAATTCAGATCCAACACTCGATAGTCCGAACGATATGACATTTTATAATTTATCGACTAATTTGTTAGCTAGTTAATACTTGCGGTGAGAATTCGTGCAAAATTACTAATTACATGCCAAATGATTAAATGAGTCGAGTGTAGGTAGGATAAGAATCAGCACCTTGCAGCACAATGAAGAATCACGAACATAAAGTCAGGGTCATGGGAACTTTCAGGGATTCGCGATTCTGGGTTAGAGCGGATGGAGTAAGTAATCGGGATTCAGCAAAATGTGATTATTCAAATCGTGCGGAAATGTCATTGTTCCGAAATTATATCAGTCCTTCTAGCTGTCATCAATTATCCAGATGTGTTATTCACCCAATTGCCGCGGTACGCAGGTGTCCCGTCCTTTCGAAATACATCAGGAGATGATGGACGAGTAAAGCTGCTGGAACCGGGTCAGTTACCTATTTATAACTGGGTCGTCGGTGCGAACAGCCTCTCGGTGATCTGAAACCTTTGATCAGAATGCCAATGAATTGCACCTGACGCCTTGCGCAGAGAGATACGATCTGTTAATTCGCTGGAACTAAATTTGAATATATAAATATATATATCAGGCCCTTTCGATTCGTTCAGCTTGACCTAACTATAACAATCATATAGATGCCTATATATTAGTGGGAGCTTGCACAAAAGACAAAATATTGACCACTACCATTGTCTACGATAAAATCAAAAGTAAAACTTGTTTGCCTAGATGCTATCAGAGTCATTTAAATATGAAAACAAAGTTCGTATGAATTCAATCTGGAACTATAAAAGAGGAACAAATACCGCTATGGTAGGATGACGAATTGAAAAATTATAGATAAGAACAAAATTGCTCGTTGACATGAGTAAAAGTGGTTCAGGAGCAAATCTTAATTACGAGTCTTCGGGATAAGAGTAATCGTTTGCAAGAAGATTGTGTAGGGAGATTACGAAAAATGCTGAAAGTTGAGAAACACGTATCCCGAGGATGGCAGGATGGAGAAGAAAGTAGACATTTATCTGCAACGTCGGGATTAGATAGCGGTTACCAATCAAAGTTATGACACGAATTAAATGTCTGGATTCAATAACAAGAGTTCAAATTAAGTGACCCGTAACAAACGGTTGAAAGTAAGGACACAAGACGCGAATAAGCGGCTGAGTAAAGAGCTCGCGTTTAAAAGCTCAAATACTACCGAATATAACAAACGGCGTGGCAAATCGCTGATGCACGCGTATCGCGATGGAATGTTCTATTCAAAATCGACTTTGGCCTTTGGCGGCAATATAAAACTTTTCCAGCTGACGAGGTGCATAATTTGCAATGGTCCACTTTCATGAATATTTCAATGGCGTGCCTTTTATAAGTTGTGAATGGATGGACGGCTTTTTACCGTACTCATGAAATTACAAATACAAATTGCCGGTGACTCGCGATTGTTAGACACTATATTTTCTAAGAGCATCGTTACGTTGCTTTGCAAAAGTGTTATAAATCCGGTTACCATGAGCCTACTTGAAAAACACATTTAGGTTACATTTAATGACATCCTCAATCATTGATAGTTTAAACAAACACATGTCTTGGAAAAAAAAAAGTTCACCCAAACTATTGTAATTCATTCGAAGTTAGACGATGTATAAAATTTACTTGTTGTTTGCATTACATTAGATTTGGTATTGACACTGAAAATTGAGTCAGGTGAAATATCGTTTACGGTCTATTGTTATGGTTTCCTCTTAATGACCGTGAAGACGTTTAAAAACAAACAAAAACCGTATGTTTTATGTAAATATACTCTTACGCATTGAGTCTGTGAGGCAAAAAATAATTCAATGACTTTCAAACTAAACCCTGTTTATTAAAACGTTGGAGAAATTGTTGTGTACAGTAAGATTCACTTGTTTATTTATTTTCACACCTAGGAATACAAAGTTTAATGCTGCATCACTCTTGTTAATAAATCTCATTACATTGATTTATTGATCTCGATATATTTACACGGCAACAAATGTTAAAATATATTTTAAAACCAACCAGTCATGCTAAACATAACATTCAACATTGTATTATGTAATTATAAATACATACCCCGCGATATATTTACTTATATATAAAATTTTCTTGCTATAATGTACGATTACGATTTGTTTCGTTTAAGAGTAAAAACTTTCTTAGTTTATTGTTGTGTTCTTCTGTCTTGACAGAATTTACAATTTGATCATACAGATAATTTATTAATAACGAGATAAAAAACTTTCATTATAATTCATAAAGTTAATTATATTGAGGATGAGTACACCGTTGAAATTCAATGTCATTGTTTCTGTGAAAATGAGAAACACTTCATTAGAAAATTTATACTTGTGTGAATGTACCGTAATTACATCTCAGATTATTGTATTCTTTGATTGTAAAATAGATTGTTAAATTAAATGCTACGATGTGAAAATTTACAGTTACCTATTTATGTATAAAAAATTAAACCTCTATTTAACAGTATGTAATTTATGAAATTATTTATAAGTGTGATCTTCAATGTTTAAACCGGTGGTACTTTGTTTTAAAATAATAAATCATAAAAATAACTAAAGCAAAAAATATTATAACCAAATAAAAAAATCTATTTGCCAGAATCCAAGGTATGTATACATTCAGCGATACACACTTTATGGCCCTATAAATTTCATTTTGATCAAACATTTGGCACATATTTTCACGTTAGCATTAGATACTTTGCTCAATTGATTTCTCTTTAATGTCACAACAAAAATACCATAAAATTGACCATCCTTAATATAAAAATATTAAAGCGCACTTAAGAACCAATGTAACACTTAAAATTACATTACATCTAATTTATTTACATGTACACACACAATAAATAATAATACAAGATTGCTTATAATATGCTCAATATTTATAGCTGCACTAAACTTATGTTGATGAGCGCGATGAATATCTCATATCATAGAACATCGCGAAATACGATCCAGATAAGAGGAAAAAAATGCATTTTTATTTTAACAACACTAAAACAGAGTGGGAGGAGGGGTAACAATGAAAACGAACAGGCTCTTTTTCATTGTTAATATGCTATTATTTTTAAATTGCAGTGGAGGTCTTCGCCGCGTCACTTTGCTGCAACGAGTTAGTTAATAATATTAAATAAAGTGTACCGACAATGACGGTATAATTAAGTGTAATAATCTCAAGCTTTTCTTATTATTAAGGAGCGATCATTTTAATCGGAATAATTGGGTCTGAAAAGAGAATGGGAGGTGCACCGTTACAAGAGCAACTGCAATGTTGCAGCCAGCGTCTCGTTGCGTCGGCGTTCGCCGCAAACGAAAGTCTCCTCTTCCTTTCGAAATGGCTCCGCGTTTTTTCCGCCGCTGCTCTTCGTCTCGCTTGCCTCGCGTGTCAACGCTGTCAAAGAGAATGTAACGAGCTGTGACAGCTGCACCTTTTTGTTTCCGGCCTGTTACTTTAACACCTCCTGGGACAATTCATTTCTTTAATTGTTGTCTGTCGTCTAATTGCTTTCCGGCAAACTCGATACAACGATGACGGATCATTTATTGTTGCAATTTTAGCGCAACTAATAATTCCGAGCGAATGTCCCGATGTTATTTATTAGAAACGACATTCCTGTACGGAGTTGTGTCGTGAGGTATTATTAAATGAAAATCGGAGTACAGAAACTGATTGATGAATAGAAATTAGTTCAGTAGTTTTAGAATTAAAAGTAATTACTTGTGAGGAGTTGTACATTAAGTAAAAGTAAGTGGTGTGTGATGTGTATGATTTAATAGTATAGAATGTAATTTCAGATAATTATTGCGTAAATTAATAGGAATTTAGTATGAAATAATTGTGATATTTATGTGAATAGAGAAGAAATACACGGAGAGAAAGGGTTTTTATTATAATAATATTAAACTGCCGGTGAAATACACTATTTTGTTTTACATTGATAAGTTATAATTGGATTACGTTAATTGTCTTGAAGATATATTTTAAATTTACATTCGACATTCTCACAAGTTAATTGTTCAATTATTTTATCAATTAATTTATAAAATAAATCAATGTCTTTTAAATTATATTATTTTCAATTTGTATAAAGTTTATTTCTAAAAAAATTTTTATTATTAAAAAAACTATGATTTATTAAATTAAATGTTTAATTAAATATTAAATTCAATAAATATTTAAATAATAATTTACAACATATTTTTAAGGCAGAAGATATTAACATTTAAGCAGTATCATTGTAGGTATAATACTTTTATCAATGAAAAAGTAATTTTAATTTTATTGAGATAGCTTCTTATTAAAGAAATAAATAGCTCCTTATTATAATACGATGATTGATGCTTTCATAAAGTAAATAAATAAACAATGATAGTTTAAACAGAAAAAATTATAGCTGCGTTCATTTATATACCTCGTATTCAATAAAGATGTAAAAATGATCAAGTCAAAAGATATCGTAATTATCTTGGGTGGTAAAGAAAACAATCGATCAAACAGATTTCTCTTTTTGTGAAGCATTTCAGATTATAATCCTTGTTTTATTCGTACTTGCGTGTCTAAACAGTTAATGTCAATCTTTGTTATCGCCATTTACATACAGAGATTAATTTTTTTATAAATTCTTTAATAGGATTTATTAGACTTACTACTGTTTTACCTTATCAGACCTTAATAAGATACCTTTTTGGTATGATTTATCTAAGCAATTTAAGATTTCGAAAGGACCTTACTAAGTTAAAAATTTTTTTAATAAAACTAGGATATGCTTTGTTAATAAGTACTTTATTATATGATAAAATTTTATCATAATTTACAAAAAAATTATTCTCTGTGCATTTAAGTCCTGGTGCGGTGATATAATGAGGATACTCCGAAAGGCCCTTAACGATTTATGATGCCCTTCAGTGGGATGCCTTTTAAAGGCCCCGCCCCAGGGGATTCCCAATATGGGACCAGTTTAAAATTATATTATGATTCATATTAATATATTATAAAAACATACAAATTTTTTTATTATATCCCTACTTTATAAATGTATTTACTCCTTACTCCTTATTTCTAAAATATAGAAATTATCCATATTTCCAACTGCAACATAAAATATTTTCATATACCAAATATATAATAGAAATACATGTATTGAAATCTGAATAATGGTTAAGATTACCATATTATCTTATTCCAAATATTTTCTTCGCTTAACTATGAACTGCGTTTAACTATGTATGATTATTTATACTATACCTATTTTTTATGAGTGCGTCAACGGTAAATAATTTCTGAAATTAGTTTACTATTTAAATTGATTTTAGTAATTTTTCATTTGCTAGGAGGCCCAATAAATTTTCTCGTGTGATTAATTAGATATCCAAATGAGGGTCACATAGTCAACATTAAATCTGAATACTTGACCAAATCTAGCATAATGAAACAGATCCACGGCAAAATTTCAGCTAATTACAATTTTTCGAATTCTTTTTTCAATAAAGCTCGCTCTCATTTTGAATGTTAATGTCTATTGCTGACTAATAATTTATATATTTCGCGTTGGATATGTTTTTTTACATATGCTTTCTTTAGTATTTTGTATACTCAAATAATATAACATGCCAGTACGTGCTTAAGCACATAATGGTAGTAATACAAGTGCAAAAGTTGTGCACGTCTGCATAACACTAGAGTAATGCTTATGTAAGCTTGCATTTCATTGGTATATATGTACAATTCGCAGTGCCGCCTGTCTCCGTATTTTAATATTTTTGTGTCACAAAATTGTGGCAGTTTAAGTACCCTAAATTGAAATTAGAAAATTAGGATTCTGATAATGTAAATTGTAGTTAAATTTATCACAATATTTTTACGCGTTTATATAATGCATTCGATAATAAATAGTCTACGATCAATAGCTAGAATTATAGTATATCCTTTATCAGCTTTTTACATTTCCAGTTAATATTTATACATTATATTTTTTAACTATGTATCATATAATAATCACACAAACATACATCAAAATTGTATAACCCTACTACTTGGGTTTTAAACCCAAGTAGTATTTATCGGTATCGAGTTTAAGGTAAAATAATATGAAGACCTTCATTATCGACCAAAAAAAGTTGATATTTAAAAGTAGCCCTAAAACTATAAATATAAAACATTAAATTTAAAACAAATTGTAAAATTCTTATGTCTATATGATTTAAATTACAAATAGTTGTTTTATTTTCTAATCTAATTTGAAATATCAAACAAGTTTAATACAACTATAATTTTACATATTAAAATATTTAATATCAAATCTTAATCCACATAAATAAAATAAAGATTAAAGTAGCTGTTGTATGAAGGAGAAAATTAATGTAAAGATGCGTTTTAAAAATTTTTTTGATAGTTTTTTACAGCAGTCAATAAAGTAGGATTAAATTTCAAAATTAAATACAGATAAGAACATTTGCATAATCGGAGGTTAAAATCCTTACTATCTTGACCCGATTTTCAACATGATTAACAGGAAATATGACACGGTCCTATGTAGATTTAGAAAACATTTAATGCATAAGACGCAGGAACATAAATTAATTTTTGTTCACAGTTCTCCAGAGGCTTCAAGCGCACAAACAATTTATTTACTTCTTGTTTATTAAAGATCAACATCTCAGATATATCAAATATGGGTTCAAACTTGGTATTCAAATTGTGTTTTTTATTGTTAAGTTACCCACACGTGCATTTACTTTCAAAATCGTTTATAAACATCAAGTTTCGAATGGAACCGGACCTTTCGAGTAATTTAAATCACACGACTTGGATCCTACGAATATTTAAAAATATATGATGCCCAAACATACTTTCCAATTTCCGTTATTTGAGACACGTATCATCTCATCATTTAAACTCTTAATAAAATTACCGACTTTATAAAATGTAAATTTTATTTTGGGAAAGTATTTTAAATATTAATTTTTGTGTCAAAAATTTTAAATCAAAAGCTTAATTAAATTCAGGAATTTATATTAAATTATACGAAAGAATGAATACCATTTTAATTGGAACTTTAAATAATTAATTTAGACAATTAGTTGATTGATAATTTAAGGTTCTTAAATACAGCACTGCCTTACTCCATATGGAATTGGAACTCTTGCATTAATTTCATATTTTAATTATATTGTAAGTCACAGTCTTAAAATCGTACTAATTTTTTTTTATTTGCTTCTTTCGGGGACTCTTATGAAAAGAAAACGACAAAGTAAGTGAATGATAAATTGATAAATTAATACAGAAATCACAAAAAGAGAATAAAAATTAAAATGATTCGTAATTTGCATTCGTATAATCGTAATATTCAGATTGCCAATAATTTATATATTAATAACAATGCTGAACTCTGAAGTAAGTTTTAGTGAATTTGTGTCATTCTTTAATAAACTTCAATTTTTTAAACTTTTAACAAGATTACTTAAAAAATCGAACTGAGTAAATTATTAAAGTCCGCATTATACTCAAAATATAGCATTGCTTAATCATAACAATGAAGTAGGATTCAGATGTTTATTATCAATTGTTTAAAAGATCGGGATGGGCAATGAAAAACAGACATATATTGTAACAATGTATTTGAACATAAGAATGCTTGGATTCAGAGGTACACATTGACAATGAGGGCAACTGTAACATTGCGACTAGCCTCTCTGTTTGATTTTTCGACTCCACGAGTCTACTTTATATTACACGAGTGAGTCATGATAATTCAATATATGTACACGTTACATTATTATTATGCACTAGCTTACGTATAAATTACTTTTATATAAATAACAATAAATATATCGCCATTCGTTTGTCAAAATTCACTTGTATGCAAACCACTGTGAAACTAAATAAATAGTTACACAGTCATTCAAAGCCTATTTTCAATGTTAAATAAATTAAATAACTATCAAATAATTAATTATTAAATCACAAAAATTATACAGCTAGTTTGGCAAATGTGCAACATCGATTCAAATCTCTTGCAATTTGCTTCGATAAAAAACATGAAAGTGGCGTCGTGTCAAAAGCCAATGTTTACAAACCTTTCACGATATAAAAACAATCAATGTAAGCACATTTGCCAATTTCGTTGTGAGATTCAATTAATAAAAAAAAGGAAGCATATAAAAATTGTTTCATTTTGATTTCTCCAGACTTATTTCGGACGAGCTTGGTTTGCATTAAAATGTATTTTTTGTCGTGAAAGGGATGTCATCGTCCATCACTTTCGAGGAGTATCATATCTGTCTGATGATACGAGGAGGTCAATGGTGGTAGCCGGAGTAAGCTTGGTTGTGAGCATTGTCCTCCCAGCCAGTGGCAGGAGCAGCGGCCCAGCCACCGGCATTGCCACCGTAAGAGCCACCGGCATTCCAACCGCTGTTGTATGAAGTAACATCATGTCCTGGGGCGCTCTTTCCGGCTAAAAGAGACTTGATGCCCAAGAAAGCGGAGATGGCAATGGAGATGAGCGATACGAAGACGGCTTTTTTGGCCATGAAAGCGATGGCGAAGTACGCGAGAGCAGCCAATGCACTCATCTTCAATTTCAAAGCGCCGATGATCAGTGGCAAGAATTTGTTGAGGAGCTTCTTCTTTCCACGACCTAGATTAAGAATTATAAATTAGCCTCTTTAATTTCGATAAAAATACTAGTTAGGATTAATTTATGATCCCTATTGGTACTTTTTATTTTGTTAAATTCTCATATTATTTAAAACATTTACATTATAAAGTAACTTTTACTTTTATATTGGATAAAACTTCCAATTAATCCAAAACAATTGATAAAGTAATCGTTTCACTTCCTCTAATGAAGCAATTCTAATTCTTACCTTCAACAACTTCATCGAGGTCCTGACGGATGTCTTGTGGAACATATTCCTTAATGGCACGTACAGACTGTCCAACTTTTTCCACGACAGGAGCAAAATTGATCTGCAAATATTAGTATAATTAATTATAGACGAAACGAAAAGCTGAATCAATGGCTCCATCAAAGGTCAACTATTGTTTGCGCTTTTAATAACAATTTACCTTCAAGCTACGTCCGCTGAAGAAATCACCAACTTCTTCACTGACGAAGTTTTCCAGGGCATTCTGTCTGTCGTAAACACTGGCCGCATGATCGATTTCCTGTTCGTAGAGGATGTTTTTGCCAGATCTTGCGGATCTGCTGTCCTTACCCTTGACCAGGCTAACCCCTTCGACAAGCTCAAACGTATCCTTATCAAAGAACTCCCTCGCCTTGCGGAACAAACTTCTTTGCAAGCAGGAAATACTGTCTTGCTGAATGCATTGGTCAACGCTTTGGCCCGAAGCGAGGACCACTACGGCGGATAGGAACACGACAGCTAACAACTTCATTATTCTGCTTTCGAGTCACGCACTGTTCTCGACGAGTCCGATTTTCCTTCTATATATACGGACACCAAATTGTGGTGGGACCGACGCACAAAACGGACGAACCGAACGGTCGGACGATCGAACAATGCCAAGCTTTGTCTGCTGGTACCAAGCCCGAAACACGTCTTGTGGAAGTCGAAATTTCGTATGGTCCATCGAACAGGATCTTTAGCTTATATCCAACTGGGCCCCCACTTTTGGCCCGTGTGTGTCCCCCTACCGCATTTTTCCTCACATTTGACACGCGCGCGTGTGCGTCGGACAGCTTCCTCAAAGGTGGGAAGGAAATGCTAATGGGCCTTTGACGTTAGCTGGGCGGGATCTTCTAATGGCAGATTTATCGGTTGTCGGATGCCATTAACTGTACTTTTTGCTAAGTCTAGGCGACTCTTTCGCAGGTCAAGGTTTCGCCACGAACGAGCGGTTCCTTATTTGCATGAGCTTTGTGGACATTTTATGCGCCTTAAACAATAAGACAAGTGACGCTCACTTATATAAACACGGTTAATGGACAATGGTTTGAAAATGAGCAAATTTAAATTTTTCCAAAATATGCAATACGTGAATGGAAAAGGGAATTTTCGTTTCGAGTACGATCATTTGGATAACCTAATTTCTTAAGGAATTCGTGATGAGATCACATTGAATAGTTTCATACACTAGTTATTCGTCTGAATAATAATTATAGGATTTGTTGTAAATGTAAAGTTATAATTGTATTAGGTGTTTCTTTATTTCTATTCTAGATTATTTTATTGTATGTATTAAGGTGAAATTTTATGTTTTGTATATATGGGCTTATTATTTGTAAACTTATGAATGTAAAGACCTGAATTTTACTGGTTTGAATTTATCATTACAAATAATTTAACAGTAAATGTTTAATTATAAAATTTATAAGGCTTTGATTTGGGTGTACAATATAAATCAACCGTTTTTTACTGTTATACAAATCCGGAATATTTAAGTAAGCATTTTTGTACTTCATTAAAAATGTTATCATTTCATACATTTTTTATGCAATTATTTTCTAATTTTCACATTCCAATTTAAGATACATTTTTCACCAAATTTCTAAACGTTATATATTGACAGAAATTTATATTAGAAACTTAATATATTCCATTTTTTGGGGATTGGTATATGATTATCCTAATTTCTCAGCAAGTTGACCATTACTTTTTAGATTTTCTTTCACATGGCCTACAAAAAGAAACAATATTTTATGTTCTCGAATGTGATATAAATATTAATGACTATTTGTTTAAATGGACAATCTTACTTTTTCAAACTTGTAATCGATTATTCCAATAATCGTATATTTGCACAAACGTGCATATACATGTGAAATCGTGGATGCAAAATCTTATTACAATTTTTATTCAACTATTATTTAATTTGTATATAATGCGTACATCAAACTTCTATACTCATGCACTAAAAGATTATCCACAACAAATATCTTTCACATAGTACTAATCAGAAGCTCTAACAAGCCATATCAAATGTGCCTAACAAGCAATAGCGATAAAAAAAAAAATTTTCTATCCTCCGGTAACATTCTTTTTGATTCAAACTCATTCATGATTAATTGATTTCTGAGATTATTACAGATTTTATTGTACATTGAGAAAATCGAAAGTTATGAGCTAAAATACAATTAAAATAGTTTTTAATGGTTTTAAAACAACTAGGAATAATATTAAAATTTTAGAATCAAAGTCATTTTTATATAAAATTATATAGCATTACGTTTATTAAGTATATTTTCATTTTTTTCAATGATAAAACAATATATAATTGTTTTTAATACTATCATAACCCAGGAAATGTTGTCAAAAATGTGTGGTGGGCACTAGCATTCGTATATTTAGTTTAAACATATTGTATGTTTAATATTAAATCCAATTGGATAGGCATCTAGTTTGTTTTTATAACCATGCATATGTTTGACATAACCGTATGGATGGTCGTGCCTAACATAATCATAATCATGAAATACAAATTACGTTAACCTTAGTATGTTTGTCGTGGCCAGCCAATTTTGTTTCGTGTTTAGTAATTTTTTATGAAACTTTTATTTAAGTGTAATGCTCATTTTTAATTAATACTTTACATGTTGTTTAGTATACTGTAATCATCCAGAGTATATTTTAAACAAATTAAATTTACAGCATATGATATAAAACTGATGTTATGAAAATCTATGTTAAAATTCAAAACTAAATTATTTTATAAACAATTCTTTAAATTTTTTCCATGAAAATCTTCTAAGACTTAAATACTACAGATAATTACACAAATTATTGTACTGTTAACTGTTTAAATCATTGGAAAATTACAGTTACATCACTTACAGCAACCTAAAAAGCGTATTATTACACTTAAATACTGCAAACCTACATACACATTAAAATGTACATAATATTGTCGAACATTAATAAAAGAAAAAGTAGTGAAGCTATAACTATTCTCTGTTAATTTTTAATATTTCGTATTTTAAAAACAATAGACAGTTTAAGCGAAACATAATTTACAAG
Source organism: Leptoteleia sp. ZL-2020 (assembly GCA_022817305.1). Classification (NCBI taxonomy): domain Eukaryota; kingdom Metazoa; phylum Arthropoda; class Insecta; order Hymenoptera; family Scelionidae; genus Leptoteleia; species Leptoteleia sp. ZL-2020. Next base: position 93,638 of record JABFPN010000002.1, on the reverse strand, counting down.
TCTATATATTTACAATTTCAATTTTCACGTGACCTAAAAATTTTTAAATAAATTTCTTAACTTTCACTTGCTTTTAACGTAGAAAAATTCTTTTATCTCTGTTTATTGCAAAATTATTCAAGTAGAAAAAGTAAATTTAAAAAAATGAAACGCAAAATTAAATTAATTAACTTGTAAATTTAAAAAAGTTTATATATTGTTCAAAGATGAAATATTTTTTAATCTATCTTTTACCGTGTTTTAATATACAGTAATGCATAAATAGAGAAATTAATGTGATATAAAGATTATAAACAGATTCGTCTTCTGGTGCAGTAAATTATTAAGTATTTCCAAACCTCTATAATTGACTTTTGTTTCTGTGATTTATACAAAATTAGTTTTGAAAACTGGATATTTATATGTTTATAATCACAATTTGTTCGCTGTTAAACATACAAGTATTTTTCATTCAAATGTGTTTCACTTTCTGAGAATCTTAGCTTTTTTATGACCACAGAAGAATTTATGATCACCTCGACCATGGCCAAACCATCTTATTAGTGAAAGTTTAAGTTCTCGTCTCCGACAGTGTAATGAAAGTTTTCGTGCCCAAGCGAGATTACTATTCTTATCGGTTTTAAATTGTAAATAGGGCACATCACTGTTCAAAACAGGACCTGCAGGGCTCGACCAAATGAAGGGAAAGTGTGTGAACTTTTTTTTGATGAACATAAGTTGTATTTAATATGAATAATGATGTTACCTTTCCACCTGAATGAGATTTTCTTTTTGTAAAGGTCATTCAAATCATTTGAATGAAACAAAGAAAATGTAAGATGACATCAACGTTAAGCTATAATTGGAGTGTTTTCACTTTTCGATAACACAATTTCATAATTCCTATCACCGAATTATAATATCTGAATAATAAAATATAAATGGAACGTATATTATGATGAAGTAATACTTTACTATAAAATAAAATTCATTATATTTATGCAGTATATATTTAAATAACGAAATGAAGAAATTAATTAAAAAATTATAATTTTGCACGATTGAATTTCTGCAAAAATTGTTTTATTAAGTGTTATTAAAAAAATTTGTAATTATTTACAGTAATCTGCTTCTGTTAATTGATATAATTAAACAGTATATATGTCTTCAATATTATTAGCTTTATTTTATATAGAAAATTGTCATACTAAATTATTATTTATTTAAATTTTAAAAACTTTTTGCTTTTTTAAATATAAATTTACTTTTACAAAAAATTAAAATGGAGAAAAAATAAAATATATTTTTAATAAAGGAAATGAATAAAATAAAAAGTAAAAACTTATTTCGTAATTTTTAAAATTTATGTTATTGAGGAGTCATCCTTGATTAGTAAAATATATAAAAATGTATTTCTGGATGGAACAAATTCTTCTTCAGAAGTCATAGTTCGTTGAACTTTCTTACTTCAATAAAAATTTCTTTTTATCGTTTTATGATACGTTCAAGGATAATATGAAATCGAAGCAGGTTATAACATATAACCATACATATTTTTACTGCATTCCTTTTTTCTCTAGTTTGAACAATTTTTCAAAAGCTTTTCAAGTTTCATACAAAATTATTTCAATTATTCTCAACATTTTTTAGGGAGGAAACCCTTATTATTTTATAATTCAATTTAAAGTAAAAGATGAATAAATACTAAAAATCGAAAGTATTTTTAATACCATTATAAAAACTTATACTCTACATTTATTATATCTTCATTCACGATGTATACATTTAATATTACTTAAATAATGTATTTATTTTATATTTATATCTCTTATATAGCTATATAGTTAATTTATGCAGTTATTTTCTACGTGACAGATAATATGTAAGTAAATTCAGTGAAATAATATAAAATTTACTACATTATTTATAATTCACGGATATGTTTGCACTTAAGATAGAATTTATTAATAAACATAATTGAAATTACTACATTTATAATATAATTTATTATATTGGTTAATAAATTTTATCACAAGTACATACTCCGCGAGTTATTGTATAATTTTTCTCAATGTATAGTTATGAATTATATAGAATGAATTTGTATTTGAACTATGAAAACGTAATTCATCGTAAAATATACTTTTTATTTTCATTTGTTCTGTTTACTTTTTTTGCAAGTCATTTACCTTAGTCTTTTATCTCATTAAATAAACGTTTTCATCGCGTCAAACGCTTGAAACTAACCCAATAATAAACGTAAAGTTATAACTGATTCTTCTGTCAGGATAATATATTATGCAACGAGAATCGCAAAGGAGGTAATTGTCAACGAGATTCCACGAGTTGTCAACTGTCTATTTTTGCACCCTACGGTATATGAACATTTTTAAAACAAATTCCAAGAAAGTATTACTTTTCATAACTCAACGACACATTATTGTGAAAACTAAATTTTCCTTTCGTATCTTGACTACTTTCCTGTTGCTAAATAGATATACTAATAATACTTTCTATGCACATGTTGCAAAAATTACTTGTTCTTTATGTAGAACAACATTTATATGCTTATGCCTTAATAAAAAGTTATCTCTAAAAATTTATAAGTCCACGATAAAATCTACAATTCCATTGTAATTTATAAGATACAAATTTAATATTCGTTTCGTTAATAATATCAAACAATAAAAATTGTAAGAGATTCTCATTTTCATTAGCAAAATATTCGATATTCTAAAGTAATCATTCACAGTTGAAAATTAAACACTATCAGAAAGTAAACAAGGTGTTCTAAAAATTAAAATCAGGTCGCTGATAAAACACATAACATTTACAGGTAAAAGAGTTGGCAATGTAAGAAAAATTCACTCTTAGACTCTAAATTTCAGCTTTCTAGCATTCGCATTTTGTATGTATTTAGGATTTAATCAATCAGTACTGATATATTGCTATTAATAAAAGTTATTCATTTTAGATTTACAAAAATTGCCTCAAAAATTAAGTATACTTAAATAAAATTTTTGACAAAGTTTTGTAAATGAATTAATTTATATATTTCTAACTAGTAAATTACTTTGTGCATTCAAATTTAAAAAGCCATTTCCACTGTCCACAATTAATTACATATCGATTAAAAAGTAAAAGCCACTAACGGTAGTACTTGACTGAAAATTAAAAATTGGAAAGAAAATATTCGTGAAATCTCAGTTTCATTTATGTTTTACAGTCTATATTAATACATATAAGTGCGTCTGAATAAAAATAATTCTTATTTTAAAGAAATGCATACAAAGTTAGGAATAATTAATTCACATTACGTCACGCCTCAGACTGCACCTGGACAAGTAGCAACGTCTTGATTTTCGCTTCCGGTGTGAAGCCGCAGGAAATGAAATGAAATCGACAAGAGTTTACCGAGAGTAGTCGAGTCAGTGTAGAAAGTGGCCGACGATTTAAATGACAGTAGTGAAGGTCGGATCCGGGTTGATAATGCAGCACGGATGTACGAAAAGAAAATTACAACCTTACGCTAAAAATGCGTCGCGGGTTTTACTAAACCGCAAAATAATTATTAATGAATTAATGAAGTGTTACGACCTCTCTTCTCTTCAGAATTGTAATTAATAATCAACTCACTGGCTTTAAGGGAAAGTCGAGTTAATCGAATCATTTGTACTTTACATTATTTACATAAACGTATTTAATATTATTTAATATAATAAAATTTGCAAAAACCGTAAATGCTTTCAAAAATTTTATAGACCAATGTTTTTCATAAAAGTTCCTGACGAATGCAATAATATTCAAAGTAAAATGTTAAATTGAATTATTTAAACCAATATAAAACTATAATTTTTTATCTTTTCTCTCTTAAAATAATCCTTTAAAGTAACATTCTTAGATTTAATGGAACAATCTTACCGTTAGAATTTTATTCTAATTTAAAGCGTTTTTCGTGTGAATTTTTTCATTGTATTACTTCTTTATAGATAGTAAAGTTTACAAACGATGTTAAAAGCAAAAAATATTGATAATAAAAAATGACGATATATAGGTACAATATATAATAATTAGTTATATGTACGACGTATTTAAATTTCTATATTCAATATTTGCATATTTAATAAAATTTTAATAATGAAAAAAATTATGTTTCTAAATTTAAATTCAAATAAATGTTAAAGGTATTAAAAATAAAAAAAAATATGAAAAGGAATTAAGTATAAAATATGAAAAGTACAGAAGAAAAGAAACTTCCTTAATTTGAAATATAGAAACATTGTTCTTATAACAATAATGTTGTTATTAACATCGATATTATGTTAATATTTAATTTATTACTATTATAATGTATGACTATTATAAAGATGATCTAAATGACAAATAAATTTATAATATTCTAGATTTCGTCTATGCTTCTTTAATAAGATTATGTATGGAATGTAACGGGCCTTGCAAATGACCGATTATAACTTCGCTCATAACTCGGCTAGCGTGTCAGAATGCAAAATATTAATAACTGATGTTCAGAGTATTGTCGATTTAAAAATTGTTATTTCACTTGTGAAATCGCTAAATTAATTACACACATTACTATACGCATAATATATTTCGCACATAAATAATTTATGTGTCACTATGTTTTTAATTGCAATTTGCCTGTAGAAGTGTTACAACGCTTATATTTTTATTAAAATATACAATCATAAATTATTCAATACATATTTCTTTCTATTTAAAATAAATTTAATTATTTCACAAAATTTAAAACTATTAATGTTAAACATGTTACCAATAAAGCCAAAATGTTGTTAATTTGTTTGATGTAATATCATTCTCCTGCGTATGTATGATTAAATCATAATAAAAATTAAAAATGAAGTTGATAGTGACAGTAGGTTACAAAATACTGATACGTACTTTTCCTGTCCAAGCATTAAAATCACAAACTTAATGGTGAGAAATACTGCGTATTACAGAAAAGGGAGTGAATTATTGCACTTTTTTACATTTAAAATTAAATGTAATATTAAAGTCTATCAAGGTTGTTACACAATATTATTTATTGCACTCAAAATGTTATACTCAAAAATTTTCTACTAAAAAATTATATATAATCTAGTATATGCGTGGCAGGAATGTATCGATAAAGTTATTATACAACTCTATTGTTGCTAAGACCATAATGTGCATTTTCCACTTAAAAATTGTCTTCAAAAAAATAATTATTTTCTATTGAAAGTAGAGAATGAAAGAAATTTATTCAAATTAGGTAACAAGATATTTTAAATACATCACAATGCAAGTATTATTGAAAATATAAATCGACTTTTTATAATCATATTTAGTATTATAAATTTTATCAAAAAAATGTTTTAGTAATTTAAATTGATAATAACTTAATGAAATCATAACAACATTTATTATTTATAAAATAATTATTAGAGATTTGCAAAAATTATATATAAAATCCAACCAAATAAAAATATGTTTCGAAGTTGACATATATAAAGCATTATTTATTATTTATCCTAAAAAAGAGACATAAAGCCACGTTTTAATATTCTCAACATATTATAGAACATATTTGTAATATTTTTGAAGGTAACAGAATGAAGTAAAAAATATGTTTTTCATACTAATAATTTTGTATATATATGTATTAGAAGGAACAAATAAATTTATAATTTTAAACTGTGTAACAAAGAATAACAATAAACAGAATTTAAATAAACACAAACTTAAAATTTGCTAATATATAACAATTAAGAATTATTAATATTATTACTACAAGTAAATTCTAAAAATTTCAATACTGTTAAACAAACAGCAATAAATTAAGCCAATAAATGGATATATTATTAAATATAATGTAACGTAAGAAGATGAATATATATATAATAATGCATACATAATATCAATAATATGAGTTTTTATAAAACTAAAAAGAGTATTTATAAAAACCTATATGATAAATATATCCATTCGTTATACAGTTATCAAATTACGTTTATTGACACCGGAGGATCAAAGAGTAGAGCATTGTTCGAGACTTCGGCGACGTCTGCGTCTCTTTGAGCTAGCAGCTTCTCGTTTTATGATATTCGAAATGTAAAAAAGGAAGTGCTTGGAATCTGTGTCAGTAGGTCTCGGTCTCTGTCATATCCCTTCTCCTTGCTACGAAAAACGCGCTGAAACGTCGAGAAAGGTTTCTTCTTTTTCTTCCCATCCTCAACTTCTTTTTTATCTCCTCCTCTTTCTCACTCTTTCTCGCATTCTTCTTTTTTTTTAATTTGCCGTTTTATTAAACTCACTTATCGCTTATATTTCATCACACAATGAGAGTAAAAATGCAAATTCACACTATAAATCTTGAATATTTTGGCAAAGAAATACATCGCTCTTTTATTATTTGCTGACAGACGAATTTCAAATTGTCAGTGTATTAAGAAGAAAGTCAATAAAAGTGACTTATTGAACAATTACTCCATTAAAAAAATAATTGCAAAAAGATCATAAACAATAACAAGATCAAATAAAAAGTCGATAAATTTCTACTAGAACGAGTGGAAATGAATGGAATTTAGAAGAGGATGAACAAAGACGTGTAGATGCATGTTTGTGGCAGGTCACTGGCACACTTTCTCGATCTCTTCCTTTTTTTACTTAATCAGCGCTCTTCGCACATCAAAATGATCAAATTTTAAGACATCTATTTTCTTTTCAATTTATATTGTATTTTCTTCTATTGTCAATTCCATTAAGATACCACCATGCACATTTTCAAAGCATTAATATTTCAATCATAACACCGTCTCTCCTCTTTTTCTTTTCTTTATATATATATAAAATTACATAAATACCACACAAGTATGTACATTTTACATTTTGTATTAAATAAATAGTTAAATAAATATCACTAACAAATTAAACAGGAACCTTTTTAAACAAATAATACATAAACGTATCTTATTTAAACAATAAATAAATAACTTAAACATCGAATTTATGCAGCTTTTTGTAATTAATTAAAATCATCGTTGGATTTAAGTAGATTTATATTAATTCACTTAGAAGATTGTTTTACGATAATTAAATAAGTAGAAAGAAATGTCTTACTTTAAATATAGTATAAATACTATAAACAGAAATATCTACTGTTTGTAGCAACTTCGACAAATTTCTTTTAACAATTTACTATAAATTTACCGACACTAAACATTTCACCCTGTTTGGCAAATTTAAGCATTTTTTGAAAGTATAAAACTATTCTTTCGAAAATACCTCATTACCAGTAATCGTGTAACAAGCACCATTATCAAAGCTGCATAAATTTGACCATTTATTCACATAAATAATACTATTGGTTCAAAATGTGATCACATCTATTATTGATTCCATTAATACTGTCTTCTAGAAAAATTCTCATTTTACCCGTTCGTCCTCAAGCTTCCTCCAACTGTATTAATAACAATTTTTGTATTATTCCTTGTCGAACGAATAAATCAACGGTCATATAGGCGCACTCAGTTTGGCATAATTAACGTAGCCTCTATAAGGTGAAAACGCGATATCTTCTTCCAAATCAACGCTTCTTTTTTTATGATGATGGCCTTCTTGAGCGTAAACCACATGCGCGTGATCTTCGTGATGTCCTCCTTGTAATTTTTTAGCGGCCACAATTAGCGACAACATTAAAGCCAACGCCGATATCATAAGCGCCTTCATCGCCAACAAACCTAACGCTCCAAATCCGAGGGCCGCCATCATCTTGCCTAATTCACGAAAACGTTTGCGATCAGAATAAATCGTGTTAATAATGTACCGCAGTCTTTTTTAATTTGACACTTACACATCAGCATCACCGCCATCATTCCGCCGCCACCTTTCTTTCCACCACCACCGCCGCCTTTTCCACCACCTCTCGCTGAAATAATCTCATTATAAATATTCATGGCAACCAGTCGCAGCTCTGATTTGAAATGCATTTGTGAAATTCAAAACGTTAATGGAGAAATTAGAAAATCCCTCACTCGTTACAACCACCCGAAACAATGTCCTGTGATTTTTCCTGACGCAACGCACAATTGTATCAAATTAACATAAACACTTCCAGTGAAAGTTTATGTTAATCATCTTGAAACATTTGTACAATGCGTTGTCAATTACAGGGTTCAATATACTCATGATTGATATGTTTACAGTTCCATAATCACCCTCGAAAAAGTTACTCAAAGTGAAATCTCAAGTATTTATACAATTCCATTTTTCAATATAACCTTAGAAAGTAAATTCCTTTAATGGCTCCAAAGTCAAAATTACTTTCATTTTCCACATGGACTATCAGAAAATGTAATTTAAAGCAACCAAAATGTGTAAGCTGTTTACTATAATCTTCTAATTTCTTTCCCATTTGGGATGTAATGTAGTGCGATGATGTGGTATAATTTTAAAGACAACAATAATTAATCGTAGTTAAAAATTCTGACACTAAGTTAATGATTTATTTCACCTGTTGCGACATCGTTTAAAGTTTGGTTCAGAGCCGGCTCGACGTTGTCCGGTAATAAATTTGGTAACTTGATCCTGAGTTCGCGGCTCTCAAGGAAATTGAGGATGGACCCTACTCCATTGGATCTGGGCTTGTATATGCTGTCGTCGCTCTCGGCCAAGGTAATCCCATTGAAGAGTTCAATTTTTCGTCTGTTGACCGATTGTATTAATAACTGTTGCACAACTTTCCTTATAATCCTTATGCCATGACAGGACAAAGACATTCTTTGTGGATCCTCGGAGTCACAAGATTTCGAAAACCCGTTCCAAATTTCCGTCGAGTTGAAACTAGATGCGGGCTTTGAATTCAATACGATGACAAAGAGAAACGTGAAAAAAATAGTCCTTCCTTCTAATGAGACTTTCATTTTGATTGCGGAAAAAACCGGTGATTATTTGTAACGAAAGGAAAACGAGAAAATTTGGAACACTAAAATTGGATGAATGGACGCGATCAGAATTACGGACAAATCTCAATCAGAACTAGACGAACGAATGCAGAGCAGATGATACACAAAACGTTTATATAGATGAAATCCTGGACAAAGAAGTCGCCATCGTAGGAGGTTCTTCGCTCGCGTTTTTCGTAAGTTCCCCTGCAATACCGTGCTTCTTATTCAATCTTGCGTTACGATTCGGCGCAGGTGGAGCATCTCTTCGCAGCATCCCATCGGAAGCGAAAACAACGGTTCGCAAATCCTTTTTGCGCGGCAACATACCTTCGCTTAATTCCCTCGCCTGGCGTTAATGAACCGCTTCTTGCCTCGATACTACGGCCATGGAAATTTCTTAAAGCTGACATAGAAATCGAGAAGCGATCAACAATGGTGGAACGTGAATCTGCCATTTTTAAATAAGCCAACATTGATTAACCCAGTGGCCCAAATTTTAGATCGCTTTAATTAATCAAACTTGTGTTCAATTCCAACGATTATACACAGAATATTCCAAAATAATTTTAATTATAATTCGTCTAAGAATATTAAAATGTTACTAAATATTCTGTGCTGATTATAAAAAACAAGATATTAATGTGAAAACATGTACAGGATATAGTTATAATTACAATTAAATAAATGTCTGAGTACTTTATCTCGATTAACTTTGATAGGAATATTAATTATAAGTTATTGCTGCAAGAAGATTAACAAAAATTACGTTTTAAGAATATTCGAGACACAAAGAAAAGCTTATGATCAAATATATTATTTTATAATTTTACTACAAAAAATACTATAGTGTCTACTGATCAGACTGCCGGAATTTGTAATTGCATTATATTTTCTTTATGAGATCTATTTAAGAGGAAGCACTGGATACGCTCATCAAGTTGATTTGCGTATTAAATAATGATTAGATGTGCATTAGTTATGGTTAGGATTCATTGCAATGTAGTTCAATTACCGTGGTAAGTATCGTGTAAAATAAGAAACGTGTTTAAACTATTCCAGAAGTTGCTTTATGAATATGTACATTAATAAGATATATCTGGAAGACTGCGATCAATAAGTAAGTTTATAAAACAATTTCATAGAATGCTTCTTTTTGTTTATAATTGAACGAACCAATTTTGAATCGAAGCTAAAGAAACTGTAATTTCTTATACCGATAAATCATAATAATAGAATTATTTTAATTATCTATTTCTTTATAAATCATTAAAATAAAAAGTGATCATATTAAATTAATAAATTTATACAATTTACGTTTTTGCAAAGAGCAACACGTTAATAATTAACGTTTGCTTTAATATTGTTTTATGAATTATGTTGTTATAGAGTATTATCAACTTAAAATAAACTTACGTTTATATTGAAGCATCAATCAACTTATGATTTATATCGATTTTAGGAATTAAAAACGTTGCAATATATTTTAATAAAAATAATATATTTTTTGTATTCAATCTCAAATTTTCGAATAAATATAAATAAGTCAATATTTTTCACATAAAAATAATGAATGAAAACTTCGTCACAATTACTCAACAAATTATTCAAATAAACTCTAAATATAATAATAAGGAAAATAATTTTCAACTTTCATTTACTTTGCACTAGATTCTAATCCATCTTTTAAAATTTTTTTTCATCATTTCCTTAATTTTAAGTAGTGTCTTATGTAGAAAGTAGACGCCTTTCATTTAAAAATATGAAAATAATTGAGTTCTTTGTTTTTCGGAAAATAATTGGTGCAAATGTCCCAATTTATAAAAATATTCGTTAAGTGGTCGAACGAAGAATTCCAATGTCATAAAGTTTATTTATTAAAGTGCAAGTTTACAATTTCACAGTGTAACTTATAATTACATCCAATACCTTATAATCAAACCTTCCTGAGTGGCCGAATAACCATAACCGTTATAATTCACCCATGCATTATATCAGAATAACACACCGAAATATCAACCTTTTTTTCGGGCATACGAACGAAATTCATCTTCATAAAAAAATAACACCCATATTTTAAATGTAACTTACACACGAATTTACATTACAAAATACAGTTAAAAACATGGTGAATTTTTAAATTAATCGTTCACGCAAATTATTTATCTACGGACTTAATGTAAAGTTCTAATTTTAATTAAGTATTAAAATGTTGTTTTCATAATTACACTGTATTTTCGTACTAAGTTTTTATTTATATTGAATTAATAATTACAAGAAAATGTTAAAGAATACAACAAGCATTTTAATTTAAACAGAATTTAAATAAATACTAAGTAAGCAATTAAATAAGTAAAGAATAAGTAGATGACAAATTTTTCAATTATTCCGAATGATTATTAATTTAAAAATTCAATCTTTTTGCTTTTTTGATCAGGTAGAAGCCTACACAAAAACAAATATGTTAATTTATTTAAGGGTACAGTAGTTAGTAAAAAGGAAGAGAGGGATGAAACAAGAAAGAGAAAGATAAGGAAATCATAGCCAGTATCTAGTTCATCTCCGTATGCCTTTCTCTTCTGTTCCACTTCCCTCTGCTCTACTGCATGCTATACGTACATCGGCTGCCAGGATATAACTGGAGCTGATTCGAAAATGTCCACTCGTAGTCGAGGTTTTGATCGCACATCATCGAAACTTCAGTCTCGTAGTTTAACAATGATATAATTTCATGCACTCATGTTAAATTTATATACATTCCAAATCATTTTAACATGCCATTGCAACAATTCGATCTAATCAATCAAATGTAAAATTTTCCCGTTTATCCGAATTTTCTACAATTTACAATTCCATTCCAAACCAAAAATTCAACATTTATGTAAAATTAACATTCTTTACAGTAATCATTCAAACAAGGGACTTCTTTCATTACTTCGATAGGAGTCATTCTTCTGAACCCTGTCCTTGAACTTCAAATATGACTGTTTCATTTAAAAACATATTCCATCATTTCTGTACCGGTTTTAATAGTAACATAATTGTTTGGTAAATGATGTGTACGACAATAAAACTAAGCACGCGTGTAAGGCATGATGTTAATCTGAAAAATCACGCAAATTTCTTTATTGCAGTTCAACACTTCGTAATTTTCTCGCAGTAAACAGTCATAAAAGTCATCTTGTTGTTTATGACCGATAACTTCCCTTTTTTGCGCCTGCTTCAAACTGCTTCATTTAAAGTGCGCGCAACAATGTTGCGCACTTTAACAATTTAGAGTACGAGGCAAAGCACAGTACACCATCTCAGATTCCCCTTTCGTCTTGTTCTTCTCCATCGAGTCGATTCTTTTATCTTTTTTTCCTTCCTTCTTTCTTTCTTTCTTTTTTTTCTTCATCGGAACATTTCACATCGATTCCTTCGACTTTCTCACAGATATATGACATAGCAACCTTGTTTTAAAAAATCAGATAACTCATGTTCGAAAATCCGGGTAAGTCAGATGGTTTCCCTCCGCCTGGGATCATTGAACGTGATTACGAGCCAAAAAAGAAAAAAAAATAATACGATCGAGAATTCTCATAGGGTTCGCGAGAAATCGAAAGTCCGGTTTCTCCGAAACAAAGGCATAAAGTAACGCCCCACCTTTGTCGGTGCATCATGATCCATCGATCACGTCCAATATAGCCAACACATCTTTGAATCCTGTCGTTCCGAACGGAGAAAGCGACAAACGAAAGGAGGCCGAATCATTTGGATGGAGATTATACGAGCAGCGTATTTGGTAGTTTTCCCTTCGATTATCCGGTCATCGATTGTCCGCAAGACTTAATATATTTTTGTGTTTAAAAGTAAATGTTTCTTGTCGAGCAAGGAGTTTCGTCATTAATACTGCGTCTTGAAATGTTCTGCAGGTTGACATTGACCGTAGTATTATTACAGCGTTGTTTGGATTGTTGTAGATATGTGGTTCCAATTTCCATAGCTTAATTGGACACAGGCACAGAGTTTTATGAATTAATTTGACATATTATTGATAATTTGGCAATTACAATTGGACAGTTAAATTGGTAAAGAATTTTTTTTCAATTACTTGGTTTATTTTAGAAACAATGAAGTTTTGGTAATTTAAAATTTGAAATAAAAATTGAAAGATTCTAAAACTTCCAACGGGAAAAAAACACTAAAGTATATTTCAAATGAGTAAAATTTACTACAATTTACAGTAATTTGTTTACAATTACTTAGGCGTACAATGCTTAAAAAGAAAATAATAATTTTTCCTACTTACTTCTTACTTAAGTCAATCGACGAGCATTATCAAGCAATTCATACTTGTTTATGTCAAAATTATTTGAACCTGCTTCCGGTTCCAAAACTTTAACATCCGGTATAGGTTCTTCACTAGTACCATAGTTATTTATATTATTATCTTTTATATCAAAATCTTTGGCATTATAATCATTAACATGAAAATTATTCCCATTAATGTCTTTGATATTGTAATCTTTCACGTCATAGTCATTCCTAGAATAGAAACTCGGTTGGAATTTCTTCGTAAGAAGAGGAACTGCAGTATTGTACGAATCCGTCCAGTAGCATTTATATTTTCCAGATGATAGCGCGGCATGATGTTGCCGGTAAAAGAGATGATCGTTATTACCATCAATGGATTGACCACTACGAGTCAAAGTGTTTAAATAAGGATTCATATAAGACTTCAGCTTATCTTGCTTCGAGTTCCCAAAATCGTCGTTTACGGCTTTTAAAACTTTTCCTTTCTCTGGCTTGTTTGACCGACGATTGAAAAAGTAGTCGTACTTAAAGTTAGGATTTAAAGCTGACTGGTAATTGAATTGTGCTGGAAGTAATATTTCCTCTTCAGTGGGCCAGGCATAAGATTTTTGCTTAAACAAATTTTTGAAGTTGACTATCAGGGCTATGATCAGATTCAGATTTGTTGCCACGAAATTCATGACACCAAGCAGAATAATTTTCGCCAGAAATAATGGTAGAATTGCCAGAAATTTTGCCCCCAATGCTGCCAAGGTTGGAATCAGCAAGATTTTTCCAACCAAAAACGTTCCTATGAAAATAAACAAATAAATAAACTAATTTTAATTATATACATATTAAAATATACAAACACATAGACCATAAACAGATAGCGACTTATAAGTTTGTTCGCGTTATTATATGTTCAAATACATCATTTGTAATAGAGCTATTGTTAAAGAATATATTAATAGATAAATAAACGTATGAAGAATATTAACATTTTGCTTACAGAAGATTAGAATAGCGCTTACTACATTCAAAATGTATATTCAAAATTAATACACCATTTGAAGTTGAAAAGAATTTGTCTATAATATCTTTTAAATTACTATACCAACATAATAATATTTTGAATTCCGTTTGGGGACATTTTTTAATTAGCATTACAAAATAGTTTATAGTTTTAATCTAAAGTAATATTTTACGAACAAAATATGTGAAGTATGCAGAAAATTTTAAATTATACGAGTTTCCAAGAAGTATGCACCTGTATCATACTTCCATCTTGACAGCGCTACACGGTATCGAGCTAAAAGGAGGATGCATTCCAAGATTTTATCATTTAATTCAGCAAAAAATAAAAATCAAATCAAAATAAGGCAAATTCTTCTTTACTAAAAAGTCTACTGAACTTACAGTCTAGTAATTAAAAACATAGCTAAATTATTTCTTTAAGGGAATTGATTTGCTGAAAAATGCTGAAAAAAGTTGAAAATTGCTAGAAATTATTGAAAATCGCTGAAATACACTGAAATCCAAAAAAAATAGGGACTTTTCCGCATTTTTCATCATTCATTTCCACAAGGATTATTATGAACAACATAAAATATAGTAAATATGTAAATATAATATAAAAATATAATATAAAAATATAGGTGTAAATATGTAAATACCTTAAAACGTTAAGATTTTGTTAAGTAACTGAAGAAAAAAAGAATGTTTAAACATAGCAAGAATAATATAAAAAATAAAGTGTCTCGTTTCCGATAATTTTCCTCAAAAATTTAGTTTGGTAAAACTGCAGAATCCGGCCAGTAACTGAATTTGGCTGCGGAATTTTGACAGATGGAAGGTTGATTTCATACCATTGGGAGAAAAATAAAAATGAATTAAACCGCCACATTTAAATATCTAAATAAAACAGTGAATGGCGTACAATATAATTAAAAATTTAATTGAATAAATACAATAAAAATAAATAGTTAAATTTAGATAAATAATAAAATTGATAATTTAATTAATCAACAATCAAATTGTTTAATTAATATAAAAATGTGTTAGAAATGAATGAAAAAAATAAAATTAACTAAACTAACTAAACTAACAAAAATAGCAAAACTAACGAAACTAACAAAACTAAATTTAAAAATCAATAAATATTATTATGTACAAACTTTTTTTTACATTTTATTTATTTATAAAAGTATTTAGTGTTTTTATTAATTAATTAAATCTAACTACGTATTTATATTTAATTGAATTATTAATTATATTTTACGCCATTCTCTATGTCTTATTTCGATATTCTAATGTGGCGGTTTTGTTCATTTTTATTTTTCTCCTAATGGTAAGAAACTAACCTCCCATCTGTCAAAGTTCCGCAGCCATATTCAGTTATTGGCCGGATTCTGCAGTTCAGCCTTTAGTTTTTTTAAAAAAGATTACTAAATTTCGTAAAAGTTTAGCTGATAACATTAATTAAAAGAAATATATATACAGTGATGAATATTCTCAAAGAATAGTGATTTCTACGAATTTTAGGCCGTTTGCTCTAAAAGAAGTAGTACGAGTCTATATTCTTTCAGAATATTCATCAGTACATATATTTTTGTGAATAAAATTGTACTCCTGTCCATGAAATGGCGCTTTGGTCCGTATATCATAACAGATAATATAAATTAATTAAATTTTTATTATAAAAGACACTATACCCGCGACAGCATACCTTGCACTTCACCCCGACTGTAATGATTGTTCTGATTATACTAATTACCTTGATCACGTCGTTGACACCAACTATTTCGAACTAACTGCACTGATATACCCGGTCAAACTGATAATATATTAAAACTTTGCCCTATTTATATATCTAATGACGAACTTGTTTGTTATCTATTAAAGCATATCCAGTATCCAAAAAACGATTAAAAATCTATAGAAAATGATGAAAAACAATGAATAAGGTCAATCTTGTCATTAAGTTTTTGACAACAGTACAATAGATAAAAAAATTAATTATTCATTGTAATAGTACACTGCAATATAGTCACAAATCGATTATATTTAAAATCTGATTGTTATTTATCGTATATGAATCATTTTAATTTCAAATTCTCTTAGGGCTCTTATCAGGCGTTAGTAATTCCTCCCAAACAGAAAATCATTTAAGGGCCTAGTAAGGCCTTACAAATCTAATGCACACAATGATATTTTTAAGAATGTAATTAAACACTTTTAAACAGTACCAAATTAAATTATTATCATAAACCTAACTCACAAACCAATCAGATCGCTTGCTACATTGATTAAACTAAATTATGATTAAAATCATAAAAGCTGAACTTCAATAATTACACGTTGTTTTAAAATCGTAATTATTTAAATTACTTCTATTATACAAAGTTAATTTTACTTCAATCTATATTACAAATCTAACTTTGTTACAAAGTAGAATTTACTCGGTATCACTAATTCTCTAAAATATCGTTCTCATTCAATTACATTTTTCCCATGTAATGATAAATATGCTGCATTAATTACACAAAAAGAAACGACTTTAAATATAATGAATTAATTTCTATCTGCACCATGAATACTTCAAAGTGACCATAACAATACCGAATTTTACAACCTGCTTAGACACACTTCAGTAACTCTTTCATTAATCTTAAATTACATCTAAACCATAAACATAATTTTGATGAATAACTATACCAAATTTATTTATATTTTAAAACCTATTTAATGCATAAATTCTTTTTGACACAATAATTTATTACAAAGTAAATAAAGAATAAAACATATAGATTATGTATGGAAGTTGGTATACATATTTTGCACTAATTCATAATAGTCAGAAAAATCATAAATTTCTGAACCTTCATATTTTAGTTCAATTGACCGTTAAATTCAATACACATTCATTTTAGACACTTATTAATATTTTGAAGTACATATTTTGTCTATTTTATTTCATACCTAAAATGAACTATTATTTTTAATACTATACGTATTAACGTACGATATCTAGATAAGATTTTACAGTATTCTAAAATATATTTTAAATATATAGTTAGCTGTGTAATATTTTCCTTATTAACCACAACGTATTTACTTTAGAAGCTCAAGATTTAAATAAAACAAGAAAAATTATAAAATATTTTTATAAAAAAAATATGTATAACAAAGCATTTTAAGAATAATACGAAATATTCTACTTACCTTAATATAACATTTATCTTGTTTTCACATATCTTAACGTAATACTTTAGAAAAGAAATTAATGATTCAGAAATCTTCAGGAAAGAAATACTGTATAATATTATCTTAAAATTATTAAACAGAAGATATGTATTTAAATTTAATATATTATTATTTTAAAAGAATGCATTAAAATATTTAAAATTACATAAAATTCATATCGAAATATTGTACAAATAGTAGATATAGTACAAATTCTTATTTAAGATTATTTCAATGTTCATTTTAAAATTAATTAATATGTAATAAAATTTACTCAGTTCAATGTAATAAAATTATTCAAATATTAGTCAAACAATATCTTAAAACAAATTAACAAAACCTTCTATCCCCTAACGGTATAAATCGAAAAGTATCTTCCAACAAATTTTTTTTGTACAACTTTTCCAATTTCAAGAAACCTAACGATCCACAATGCAACACATTTACATCAACTTCTAATGGAAATTAAATTTTTTGCGGCATAAAATAACTTTTACGTCAAGATCACAAAATAACCAGAAAACCTATAAAAAAAAAGAAGAAAAAAGAACAAACGGTACCCAAACAGTTTCAAGCGAATGAAACTTACGTTTACCTGACGACATATCCAGCATATCCATTCGAGCCTCGTCCGATTTCACCCTCAAACCACAGACACTGCGTACAAAAACGAACAGCACCAAAACCGTTTTAAGCTTAGACCTGGAGGACATTTTATGTCTCGAAGGAGTGCTGTGCGCGAATTACTTGCCAATGAAAATCATACCGAGTTTTTTTTCTTTTTATAGGTCCGTTACTATGAGTTAAATAATTGTGACGGCTCGCCGTAACAAATAAAGTTAATTACTGGTTATGTGTGCAGAACGTGCTCCAAGTTCCACGAAGTGCTGTGTCCGTATTTAATTATACGTTTGAACGACTGCAAAAATTAGGCCTGATGATTAAAAAAAAAACAATCGTCAACACGGCTTCCCAATAATCAACCGGGAAAACCGACTCATGAAATCGAATTTCATTGACAATTTGCGATCTCGATTCAAACGCGACACTTTGATCGCGCTTCATTTCTTCTAACGGTTTCTTTAATGATAAAAAAAATCTCTGGTCGCCAATTGATAATACAAAATAACATTGCAATCGAGGAACTCGAATGGAATGTGTTTTGATTTGATATGCCGTTAAACGCTTTTCACACGTAGGTGGGACATGGCGTTAAACCTAGCGTAACATTTGCAACGCTCAGTCTGCAACCCCGTTGTTCCACTTCGTCGCTGAATAAACAACTCCGGTGTGAGGTGCAAGCCACTTACTCGTCTTGCGTTGCGCGTTTATATTCAAAATATGCCAACTTTTTTTTCTCCTCTCCCATCCTTGGTCGATAAAGTGATGATGAGCATTTGCATCGACTGCTCATTAAACTATGAAATGAGGAGAAAATATTTGTACTTTCCTGAGAAGCATATACCTACCCACCTGTAATGCGAGCCCGACCTGCCCATGAAATGATACGTGCGTGATGATCATGCATGGACCGTGATTATTATCAAAACAATAAATATTTATTCTCACAACAGACAACAGTGTACTTATGTTACAATGGTCTCCTTTCTCGCAAATAAATTAATTCATAAATTATTAGTCACGATGAGGGAACGTTACGCGACATTTGATTCCTTACAACCTATGTTTAAAAAAAAAAGAAAAAAAAAAAGCTGTCCCTGCGTTTTTCCGTCAATGAGTATCAGTTTCTCGTCTCGCGTAGGTGTCCAGTCGAATCCGGTCTCGTTTCCTGGTCCGAGGCTTTGATCAGTCCGGTATTGCGCGATCGCAAACCCGCGAAAGTAGGTGAACGAGATGTGCGTGTGCGATTCGCTCGTACGCACATGCCATTACCAACCGGTGTATCTTGTGCGCGTCGTTTTCTTTTCTTTTTCACGTCCGGTCAGTTCTGGTCCTAAGTCGAGAGTCCAATCTCCGGACCCTCTCTCTAAGGATTGAAAGTCGTCGTTGCGTCCAAGTCAATAAATAGGTCCCCGACGATCGGGCGAAGGTGCGACCCACGTTGCCGGAACAAGACACGCAGCAGGTGACACCGTTATCTTACTCTGACGACGCCGGTCTGAATCGTGAAGGATGGATCGATGTTGGGAAAAGGCGAGGGGCTTTGTCTTATTACAACGACTTAGGTAGATTAACCGCGCGAACTCAGTCTCGCCAGTCAAATGTCATTTGTCTAGGTCGTTATCGATTCACTTTTTGACATGCGCGGAGTAAGCTAACACATGGGGGTCTGGAGCGCCTGGCAGAACCGGCGGGTTGTGGAAATTCCTGGCCCAACCACTAGAGTAGGTGTCACCATGACCGTGACCTTCGCTGAAGGTATGGCTGGATGTGTGGTGCGGATGGGCTACCACTTCGTAGGTCACATGCTTCTGGTGCGAGAAGAGTTTCTTCAAGCCAATGATTCCGGCCAGTAGAAGAGCTATCTTTGACAGAAGGAGAGCCTTGCCTACTAGAAGGGCCAATCCCTTAAAAGCCAAACCCGCGATCAAACCGATCTTTAACACTGCGGTAGCTAGAAGAGGTCCCATCTGGTTCTTTTTCCCACGACCTAAATAGTAAACATTTCATTAGTATTTCCGATGATTCCATAGAGAAAGTCGTATCAAAATTGTATATATTTTTGATAGTAATGTTCATCCAGAATCTTAATTATAAATTTGACATTGAAAATTGTCTACTATCCTACTTAGATCCCTAAGTGGTGATATAATGTTAGATGATTTCCTAGTTGGTTATTTCATTAACCTTATAATCCACATTTGAAATTTAATTATAAAA
Source organism: Leptoteleia sp. ZL-2020 (assembly GCA_022817305.1). NCBI lineage: Eukaryota > Metazoa > Arthropoda > Insecta > Hymenoptera > Scelionidae > Leptoteleia > Leptoteleia sp. ZL-2020. The sequence goes on along the minus strand of JABFPN010000002.1, from coordinate 73,356 downwards.
ACTAGTTTTCTGCCTGGGCTACAGCTACCTTCTACAGGTTGGGACTTTATGTCAAATACCTATATAGGAAACCAACTGAATTTCTCTTTGATTTTGCTTGTGTGATAAAAACTTTATCGTCAAATAATTAGCTACGCTAAATGTAGAATTTGATTAAAACTCGTAGATGAAATCGACATTAACAAAATTCCAAAAAAAATTGTGCTTGTTAAATATTATCTCGACGCGATTTATAATGTTTACACTGTCGCTTTTACTGATCCACGTATAAGACGAACGAAAGTAAGTGTAACTATGAGTCACTGATATTGGTTAAGGAAGAAGATAATTACCATCCTGCACTGCATTCTCGGCGCGTTCGATGGATAAACCCAAATTCAAGGAACCGTTCTCGTCTTCGGATGCTGATACAACTACGTCATCTTCCGGGAGGATCCTCCATTTTATACTACGGGATTTGACGAAAGCGTATACTTTGTTAGCAATTAAATCTAAAGCTTCAGATTCGTCGTCCTTGCTACGACCAGCTTCAAATGTAACGACCTCTTCAGTTGCTTGGCTAGTTTTGCGAATTTCAATGTCGTCGGTCAATTCAATGGAAGCCTTTTTTAAAAGTTTATTCATATACGTAACCAATTTCAGCATTACGCAACTACTAATGTCGTTTTGCGAGCACTTGGCGTTGAGTTTACGTAGAAGTTCCTCTTCATACTTAGCACGATCAGTCAACGTCACGGACTGCTGCTCTAGAACACTGATCTTGTCGAGCTTCTCGAGTGGGCTGGCCGCAGCCAGACACACGGAACCAAGTAGTAAGAAGGCTATGATTGACTTCATGATGATCTGTGTTAAAGAAAACGTGAATTAATAATGAATGAAAGTGCAGCTTTAATTAGGTAATTGAAACAGTGAAAAAAAATTTATGTTCAGGTAATTTAGCTAATTGTTAGAAATAGATTTGTAACAAATTTTAATTTACTTAAAAGAAGAAATTATATTTATTAAATAGGTTGTTGCATATTTAGGAAAAAATAAATATTATTGCGTTCATTATTTTCTTTTCCTATTGAGTGATTTTATTTTTGCGAGTTTTTTGCAGTGAGTATACATCACATGAACTTTATCACTTGCCAATCGTTGTATGGAAAGAAAAGGCAACTTATTTTAAAATTTAAACACAGCCTTTAAGAACATGGATAGATAATATGCAAACATGTAAAGGCTTCCTATAATATTTATTAAATATATATTCATTCTTTTTGCATTAATGTTTGAAAAATTGAAATGATAGTTTGTAAATTTGCATTTTGTTTCTCTCAACGTACATAAAAGAATTCATTTTATCAGTTAGTAAAGTCAAAATCAATTAATTAATTTATTGTAATAACAAAGTTAATTATGATATTTTTCATTTTCGTTATACACGGATATTATAATACATTCGATGTACAATTAAATAATAATAAGTGGAACTACTTTCTATCGGAACCATATACCTTCAAACGTAACCACATGATGAGGCCAAACTGGGTTAACTATTATGATATATGGACTTTATGCATATTATCAAGATGGCGCAATAATATCATGCATATCTATGATAATGTTTATAGAATAATTTGTAATACATTTCTTTTCAAATACATGAAAAATAATGAAAAACTTACAAAAGTAACTTACTTATAGAAGTCTGTGTTCGTATATTAATGTAAGTAATTTATTATTAAAATTAAAATGTATTATTTAATTATAAATTAAGTTACTATTTTAAGATTGTTTTAAAATTATTCTAAAATTTAAAATTATTATTAAAGCCGGTTCAAGAAAACTGTTAATAAAAATATTAAACTTAAAATTATGAAAATTTAATGAACTTCTTTTCATTCTTAGAAAAATATTTTAATGGAAGAAAAAATTAACTATTAAAATTACGCCAATTAGCTCGTAATACTTCCAATCTAGATTTAATCATCTGGAACTCAGATGCTATAATCTTATCGTAAAATATTTTACATTTTGCTGCTAATTTGTAGCCTAGAAATGTCACCGAAAATTATTATTCAGAAATTACTATTTCATGATTTTCACAATTTTACTTGACATGTATGATTACAACTGAAGGTGAATACTTAAATTTCATTGATTATTTTTAATTGTACGCTACATATATCAATTAATTATCATGTATTTAATAGGACAATTTCAACCTTAAAAATCCGATTGACATTTTAATTTAAACATCACTTTAATCGAAATCATATTATTACAATCGAATTTACACTAAAGTAAATTGGGAAATAAGTTAATAATATACTGAAAAAAGTATATAAATTTATAATTATAAATAAATAAGACCTATCAGTCAAAGTAACAGTTAATCCTTCTCTAAAAGATAAGTTACTACTAAACGTCATCCAAGACAGCCAAATGCAAATTAAACTTGAGTACACAGTAATTACGACGAACAAAAGAAAAATAATCTCACTGTTAAAAGTTCAATGGATGAGATAATCTAAATCAATTCATAGCAGAATAATAACAATTTCGATCACAATAAAATAAAATTCATTCAATAGGGTACGAATTTGCCCTGTTTCTCATCTGCATTTTAATACAAATATTGCACCGTTATGTTTTATTCATAAGTAACATACTGATAAAATTAGTTCACAAAATAAAGATTGTGCGCGATTAACTTAATTGTGAGAATCCGATACTCTACGCGCGATATTTTAATACAATTATTTATATCCCAAATTTACATAATAAAGCAAATAGATCTGAAATAAGAAAACAAACTACTAAAATTAAAAGAATTCTGAATATGTACATTAAAAGTATACTGGTAATTTGTTTAAAACTACCACTACTATAGTTTCGAAATTTTAAATAAATTTGCATTTCAATTTCGTTAATTTGCAGGAAATACCCAATAGTACTTATTAATACAATAACTGCACAAAGTAATTACACAATTTAATTTCCTCAATCATAATAAATTAATAGTATCGATATCATATGAAAGATAAAACAAAATAACTTTTTATAATAAAAATCCCAAATTGCAACTACACTTTCAATGTTTAAATTATGAACATTTTCGACAAATTATGTATCATATCTCAATATTCAATAAATGTTGTTAAATTCAGTTTCTTCAATATTTATCATTTCCAACCCTGGCAGACAGTAAACTTTAAAATGTCGGAAAATCGTATATTTGACGTTCGAAATACAAAATAAGCTTTATGTGATAAAACGTTTCAAAAAGTTCATATTCTGTACAGGAGGGTACCAACGAGGCCGGAAACCGGAATCAAAATGCGCCGAAACTTGGAAAAGTTTCAACAAACAATCAAAAACAATAATAATTAAAGAACCGCGCGAAAACGAAAAGACCGAGGACGAAACTGTGCGAAGAAAAAGGTCACTAAACTTACGGTCAAGATCAACCGTCCGAACTCGCACTGGATTCAGGTGTCGCACACAAGTCACCTCTGATGATAGTCGGCCCTTTTGCAAGCAAGGCCCTATTTTGGTGCGGGAACAAGCGGAGCAAGGCTTCTGAAGCACATTGTGCCCCGGCCACTTTATATACGTAGATCTCGCTTAGTAGATTACCGTCGAGGTAGACGAGGAAGCCACCTCCCGCAGGAGGTGTGGAGATGGGCAGAGCGCGCGGTGGTGGGAAAAGCTCGGCCGATCCGCGTAAGACGCGGAGGGAAGGAAACCGGCCGAGAAGAAGAGGATGGCAGGCCGATTCCCACACAGTACCGCGCGCGGATTAGTTTACACACGCACGAGGACATTGGTGTATCCACGCGTCAAGGGAGGATCGAGGATATGCGTGTCACACAAGCGTACCGGGGAGAGACCAGCCCGACCCAACACGAGAACCGTGTCACGGATGTGGAGCATGCACGCCATCCATCCCGTCCACATACACTCACACACGCACACACGCGTACACAAGCCATATACAGAGCCGTGTCGCATTTTGCTCGACTGAGCCTGATCATAACCTTCGTGTCTAGGTCAACGCATCTATGCTCTACCTCAAGACGATCCTCTTCATTATTATAATCAATTAGAGGCGCACTAACCGGTGCTTTGATGGTTCGACCGTCATTCAGTGCCGCTTTATGATCATAGCTTTGGATAACTCCTTCAAGCGGGGGGTTTCTGCTTGCCGAATTTGGCCGTCGCAATGGGAGAAAAGTTCTGTAAAGTATTAACCATGCCCGATACCTGACTTTGGTAGTAATGTCAACATACCGGGTAAATTAATGAGTACCTGTCTCAAACATTATCGACATTTAACATTCTTTGCGTTCATTTATTAAGTGAAACCAAGAATTTTTATCGTGTTGTACATTACTTTATACCGATTACATAAAATTTGTATTATTTTCATAAATTTGGATGTTGTTAAAATTTGTGTTTGTTTCCCTTGTCAACACTTACCCTGACAGTACTCTATTTTATTGACAATTTGAATGGGTTCGCAAGAATACGGGACACTTCGGTTCTTGGTATTTTTGGCAATGACCATGACAATTACTTATCACTTGACGAACATTGTGAGATAAAAGATTAAAAGTGCAAGCCCGCAAGGTAAACAAAAATGTTTTTATATTTTTAATTACATCTGCTGTATTCTGATACAATTCTAGACTAGTTTTATTCTAGTCTGATTAAGAGCTTTTGCTAACTTTCTTTCGAGACCGAAGTTTATTGTTTGGAGAAAATTTCAACGGTGATTTTCATTACGAATGTGCAGTGAGAGTAAAGAAATTATTACTTTCGAAATGGGATCAGTATTGTTTACTGTATTGTAGTTCTGATAAAATTATTTGGTAGAGGGTAGTTGAAGTTAGAATATATGTTATAAAATTTCTATTTGTAAATCAAAAGCATTTTTAATTTACTTTAATTTCGCAAAGCTAGTTATCATATACAATTTTGTTTGCTTTACAACCAGAATCCTTATCACAATCTCATTCAAATACAATCAAAATTTACATTTTAAAAGAATATATAAACACTCTTAATATATCACAACATGTATCAGCTATAGAGACTGTTATTTGAAATAGATTTTATGAAGACATAGATACATAAATTATTGCCTGAATTATATCTTTCTAAAATACTTTTGAGTAATTATTTTAACGTAGCAATTAGTGACTATTTATGAAAATATATTTCTCCTTTTATATCCAGTAAATTGTAAACGTTATATCATTCGAAAGTTTTGCAATGGAAAAATGATAAATGTAATTATTAAATTAAATATATCGGTGCAATTTATTAAAGTAATGAAACGTTTTCCTGAACTGGCATAAAATCATTTTTATAGCATTTTAACACACATCCGGTTGCCGATAAAAATTTTTGTTTCACATTCTTAGAGAAATGTATATTATTACTACTTGAATAACATATATTTCAATTAAAAATGATATACTACAATTTGATTCAACTTTGTAAGCATGCTGTATTTCAAAATTTGATAATTCTTTTTAAAATAATAATATAAATATAAATTTTAAAAATATACCAGTTATATTGTAAAGCTTGCCTTTTTAAAATAATTGTTTCTTATCAGAGTATATTTTCTTTATTAAATAACAAAAAAATCTTAAACTTTTTATAACTAAACTTAGATTATAAATAATTTCATTAAACTTTGAGAAGAAAAGTTAAAGGTTCCCATGGTCTAAATCATCGTACAGTTTAAATTTGTTTCTCTCCCATTTTTTATAATTTTTTTCTCGTCCGATTTCATTCTCGAAACAAATCTGATAGAACACATACCTGTCCAAAGTATATCAGTGAAACTCTGAAATCGATTTCATAAATCTTTTATTTAGGTTTCATTGTTTGGCGGCTTCATGCGCCAAGGTCCATTCTCTGTGGTTATGACTTTCGGCAAGGCTATTGAAACTGCGAAGCGGAATTCGGGATAACGGTAACTGTGGTTAATGAACCAAAACATCGGCTACCTCGACCTCCGCAAGGGTAAAAAAAGTCCACACATTAGTTGTTGTTGGTGGCTCGCTTTAAATGCACGGTCTGAATTTATTTTTGGAATGGAAAGTTGCTTTTGTAACCCATTTTGTCATTACTTATGTTGCACGGCTGTAAACAATTTTTCACTTGCTACTTGAAGTCACTGTAAATAATAAAACAAATTACTTATGTCAATCAAAGTTGATACCAATCAACATTTTTCTTTGCAAAAACGTATATTTATAAGGAATTTATAAAACAAATAAACTTTACTTTCCCCTAATCAGTAAGATTATGTATTGACTCAATACCTAATCTAATTTTGTCGAATTGACTAAGTATGCCTATTTCCAAGCTTATATATGTAATTAAACGAATCTTAAGAAAAAAAATTCAAATTAAAAACGAAATACTTGTAATTTAGAACGAAGGAAATGATTTACATTGGCCATCTATGTACTGAATTAATAGGGAAATAGGTAAAGTGAACCGTCGACTTATTCCTCTCATTGTAATTCATCCAGATAATTATGACTACACACCTTCATCAGAACTCTCAGATCCGTAATACGTTTACATTAATGTTTGCAATACCTGCATCATAGTAACCGGAACAAGAAAGACATGTAGAACTCTGAACTACATTTCACCTAAAAAAAAAGTGATCTCATAAATACATCAAACGAATTTCGACCTCATATTCGGACTAAACCCGAAAAGGCAGGAGAATGTCTTACACGTGTTACTTTTTAATATCACGGTTAATTAAAATTAAAATTAAATTTTTAAACGATTTAACTGTCGTACTAACACACAATGGCAAGAATTTTGAAATTACTTTTTTTGTGGAATCGCCTTTTCGAATACAGACCAATTAAAATGAAAGTCCACTAACACAGATTACTCCAGACCACTGGGCGCTCAGAGCAAATATTCCGCTAAAAAAAAGTTTAATTGTTAACATTGCTTTTTTTTTCTTTTACTTACACTCTTAAAAATAGAATGTTAAGTTGAAATAAAAAATATCAATTTAATCTGCAATGATCTTTTAAACAAGAAAACAATTTTACTGATATAGGGATTACATACCAACCTCATTGGGTGGCGCAGTCTTCTGTTTATAAACAGTTGGTTATCATTATTATCAATTTTATCATTACGACTTTACTGCAGTCTGTGAGGTCTTTAATATAAAAATATGTTCAATTTTTTTTATTATTTTTATATTATCATGACTCTTTCAGACACAACCAAACAAAAAAACATTAACGAGGATCTCATTAATGTCAGAAATCACTGCAGAATCTCACATGTTGAGGAGACTGATTTTGATTTGAATGTAGAAAATTGGTGGGAGGGACCTCCTGTTTCAGAGTGCAGTTACGAGTCAGTAATTAAGCCACGTTCCTGTACTTAACTATAATAATGAATAGCCAGTAACGTGGCGATCATATCTTCTTCATTCATGAAATCATCAACTTCTTCAGCTTTTACTGCTGCCTGAATGCGAGCACTGCGCGTCGGAAGTATGTAAATTGCTACTTACGAAATTTCAACATATTTTTTCTTTCATTCTGCGTTCATATTTTTTCGTACAACTTTATTATTCCGAATAAAATGTTAGCAGTTCATGACTCCAGGATGAGCGCACGTCAGTCGTAAACCATTCAAAGTCACGGACAAAATTGAAAATGGAATATGAAACTGAATGAAATAGACCATCACGATATTGTCAAACTGCACCTGAAACGCGAGGTGTTGTATACCTATTTCATTAAAATGTCTACGCGTCAAGTGATTGCATTGAAATCGCTGTTATTAGCACCATTTATGTACGCTTGGGAGACCATGCCTGCGATACCACTGCGCTAACTTATTGATATATGTAGAGCAGATTGATTTTTTCTGATTTCACTTAAATTCCAGAGTGCCAAGTATTAGCTTACTGAAGTTTGATGCGACTGAATGAAACTGAATATGTGTTATGTCGGCTGCAAATGTACACAAACTGTAAAATTGTACATTGAAAACACTTTATTCGTAGATGATACTATATTATATAATAACTTGGGAATATATGTGCATATATAGTATTTTTTAGATATAGTAAAATACATTTTTAAAATATATTGGAAAAAGTATCGTTATGAAGTAACAAGTTTAATTCCTTAGTCACAACTTTTTTTTCTACTATTCTTTTAAAATACTATATTAATTTATAGGAAATACTACAAGTGCACGCATATACCAGAGTTATAATAAAAACAGTAGCAACTTCTAATAAATTTCCCTCGGTGAATCTATTCAATACAATTCATATCTACTGTTATAATTCAATTGTCTATTACAGGATTTATTGCGCAATTTTTGTACAAAAAATATGTCCGAATAACGCGCATCATCGATTAAAGTAGATATGAACTATTTACCATGTAATGATCGGAATGAAATTACTTTCATAAGACTCGTACATTTGCATCCGCTCTTATGACCAATAAAAGTTCAGCCGTATACATTATATACTCATAAAAATAAGATATGAAACTTTTTTGTCAAGTGTAAACCTCAAAGTTTATCATGAAAATTCGTATTCGATTCATTTTCATAAGATAGTGTAACACTTACTTTAAAAGTGGATTGTATAAATAATCCGCGAGCAATTTTCACAAAGCAAGTTAATTATAAAAAAAATGCAACAGAGGTGAGTTTATTTGTGCTGAGTAAGTAGTAGTAGCACTAATGGATGTGACATTTTGACTTTTTACAAACTCATTTGGTTGACGATATTTCGTCATAAAAAACAGCATTGAATGCGGTTTACGAGGACACGATGTGACTTTCAGGAAAAATCGTGCATCTGCAATCTAACGAAATAAAAAAAAAATCATCTCTAACGTCATATAATATTCACGCAAAGATAAATATTAATACTCGAAAATCTGTATGATACGAAGAAGAATTTTAATTTCACGACGTAAAATGTACTTTACTCATATACCGCATTAAATGCTATAACGGTATTGGACATTATTTATATATCAAAACAGACGGCACGAAGTTAATCAAATTATAAAAATTTAAATTTTTAATTACGATTACATTTCATATTTTTATATACGATTTTAAATTTTCACTTTAGAAAATTTTATATTTGAGGAACAGGCCTTAAAATATCAATAACCATATAATTCAAACTAAAAAAATATTACATAAATAAAACCACAATTAAGCGGGCATTCATATAAAATCCATTCAAATACAATAACTTTAGGTTAAAAACTTCTACAGTGGCATGCGGCAAGCACAAAAGTCTCATTTAAAGTCCATTGAAACTTCGCCTTATATTTATCTAAATCTTGCACATAACTGACAGCACACGCAAATAAGGTTTGCAACAGTTGCCCATATAAAGCACGCGAAGACTACTTGATTAAATAAACTTTTTCCTAATCGCAGCTAAAATAAACATTGTTGTCTGCGTCGCGTTTTTAGATCAACAAACTCTTTGCCTGCACCAACGACACAATAGGGCTTGGAATTTTTCGCTTCCATACTCGTCCACGTTCATTATGTTTATCTATTGCGCGTACAATGGCGAATGATTAAATTGTAAAAAACCTAACCGTAGTAGAAGAAAAACTCCAAATTCGACTAAGATTACCATTTTAACGGAAATTTGCATCGAACAAATGGCCAAAGAGTCGAACACGCGTCGTTAAGTGCGTCGTTACGTCCAGAATCTTAAACAATGGATCTGAATTGCTTCTTTATCTAGGTAAAAAAAATGAAGAGCAATTTACTTTATTTGTAAGCATCGTAGAAAATTTCGCATCAGGGAAAGTTTCAAACTATATAACCTACGACAGGTTCTGCATTCCGCAAGAAAACCACTAAAGTTTCGACGTTTTTCTTCTGCAAACATATTATCAAAGAGGTAACGAAGAAGCCTCTCCCCTATAATACGATCCCCGCATATCACTTCCGGTCTTCTCTGCGAACGAGGGCACTTGGTCAACAGGTCCGATTCCCAGGACTGCGAGTGAGAACGCAACCGACCGGTTCCCGAGTGCGTACCTACTGCGTAGTAAGCGTGGCCATCGTAAACAGGGCCTTGTTTAATTTTGGACCTCCAAATCTTGGCGATTACATTTTCTCACTTTGATTATCCACGACATTGTAACTCTCTTCACTTTCTCCATTCGAGTATTACAAGTCATCCTTCACGGGTAATTGGTAGTTGAACCGAAGGTTTGTTTGTTTGTTGTTATCGGAAGAAATATTTAAAGTTATTATGCATTGAGAACTTATAAATTTATAAAATAATAATTTGTTTAGAACATGAATTGTAATTAGAATGTAAAGTGGGAATTAAGTGGCCAACTAATAATCCGGACAGTAATCGACTACACTAGAACTCTGTTGGAAGAACCTTTCTGAGACCGGAAGTATTCGCTTGAAATAAGCCCAGTAATTTTATAACTTTAAGTGAGTACTTTCTTAGAACGACACTTCTTAAAACGAGATCCCAGTGTAACTACTAGCCATCCGAATACAGTAGATGCTATGAAATATGTTGAAATTTCTATTTACCTTGCAGGTTTTTAAACGTGAAGAATGTTAAATTATAATATGTCCACAATATTTGAGACAGGTACACATTAACTACTCCGGTCTTAAAGAGGAGATATCTAATAAAAGTTACTTTGCTACCCTAAGAGATATTCGACTACTAAATACTAGCTGAATAGATATTAAAAACTTACTTACCTTATACTTGTTATGTAAAATGAGTAATGTAACACGAATAACAAGCTGCATAATTTCCCAAATAAAAAAAGTGCAGTCGAGACGTATCGCTCCAAAGTTGATGAAATCTTAATAAGATTTTTCGTCGTAGTTGAGTAAACGTTGTCACAACGTAGCTATCAACGAAATCCACATATAGTTTTCAATCCTGATTTCTCGTTACAGATCTAAAACAAATAATTAAAAACATTATTAGAATTATTTTATTTATAAAACATTTACGCATAACTTTAGATGGAGAACAATATGTTTTATTGTGACACAATAATTTGCCTCTTATCGAGTTCGTAGATATACTTAAAAAACATTTTAAAGTATTTTTTCTCATTTTCTTGCATCATAGGTTTCAAATGTTTTTTGTACACAGCTTACCTAAAACGTGCCTAATCAAATGTGTTGCACAGAAAATTTTTAGTAGATTTTCCCGTTAAAATTTAATGATATTTTTTTCCATTTAAATACGCTTAATTAAAACTGATCTAAATAAATACCATTTCAAAAATAATATAAAAATAAAGGAAAGTAATATAAAGATGAAATATGGACTACTATAACTTGTCTTGTAAAAAGTAACCTTTGATAGTCCGATATGTTAACCGGACAAATTAATGCAACGTCATAATCTTTGAGATAGTCTGCTTGTAGTTTGATTATATATGCAGAATATCTAAATACCTTATGTATAATTAATAGAACTAAACGGTTAACAAATTGTACGTTATTCGAACAGTGATTTAATACTGCCTGATGTTTATAAGTTCAATAAAGCGTTTTATTAGGCGCGAATTCCGTTTGTGATTTATTTAGAGGAAAACTTACATTTTTCTGACATTGGTAAATGGGATGTTCGCCTGATAACAGTAAGAGAAAAGTAGGATAGTCGGAGGAACCTGATGATTTTATATGGTCAATACTTCAAAAGTCATGGTAATAAGATTATTCTGGTCGTAGATGACTGCGATAAATCCATTTGAAAAGCGACGCGCGCAAGCTGAATAACAACATTATAATCAAAACAGCTTGAAAAATCTTGCATATACTGTAAATGCATGCGTAATGCTAACTTCACGCTATATATGGACAGTAGATATTCAAATTGAACTTTCACTTTGTATTCAAGAAACTATAATTTTCATATAAATTTTAATGATGAAGTGGTTTTAATTTTAATAATGTAAACAAACAATACTGTTTTTATTCTATTTTTAATCTTTTTATAATCAAATATTTGAAACTAAAACTTGCAAAGATAAATATATATATATATATATTTGATTTTGCAAATTGATTTTCATTCATTTTAGACATTAAAAAAAGTGGTCAAAGTAAGTTTTATGTAGTTCAAGTAATTTAAAAGCAACTTTTTATGATTAAAACAATACAATTAAACTAATAATTATAATTAATGATTCAAAGTGAAACCCTTTCAGTTGCAATTGGCTTAATTCAATTTAAAAACATTGTAGGTTTTTAAATGGAATTGCAATTTTCTCAGTGCAATTTTCCTCGACTCTCAAATATAAAAAAGTGTATTATCGTAATAAATGGGCTCATTCGTCTTGTCTAAAGTGTACCTACTGATGGACTTCTTGTGTATACGCCAACCAGTAGAACATATCTCCTGAATGTCTTACAATAATCGACTAGTATGTTTGGAATCCACTTGGCATAGTATGTCTTTTTTATTATATGGAATAGTTGATAGAAAATTTTCTGTTCCATGACCGAAATAGAACTTATAAAATGTGTGTAATAAGGTTTCAGTGTAATATCTTATACTCCAACTTTGAAACTTGTTAAATAAACATTATTATATAATTTACAACATTTGATTCATAATTATTTGTTATTCGTATGAAAAAATGTTATGTTTTAATATTTAGATTAATTGGATATTTGATTACGTGAATGTTGGTCACTTTCACCTATAACAAAGGAATTGAATGAAACACAATTTCATTCTACAGAGATTATACTCCAAGGATATTAATTATGGTAATCTGCAAACGTTTACTGACTAATAAAGTTTTAATGATAATGACTTTATTTCACAGTAGAAAAATTCAATTTTTTCAACTTTTTTTCGTGAAAATTTTTTTTGAAATACAAATTACTTCAATTGTAATTATAACATTAAAAAAGATTTTATTATTCTCATAATTTCAGTAATTCTTATAACAAAAATATTAACATATATGGAAAGCAATTATTTTATCTAATAACTTACAGTGTAGTCATTAATGTATGTGGTTAATACTTTAAAAAATGCAAAATTATTACGCGTATTAAATACTCAATTTTTAAACCCCAAAGATTTCTAAAATAAATATTATTTTGTTTTATATAAATACAATTAAAACACATAAATTATAAAACATATTATAAAACAGATAATTAATTTAACTTTAATTAAATCAAATTTGGTATTTAAATGAACTTAATTAAATTAATGATAGTGTAAATTTGCATATTTGTCCTACCCATAAATTACAATTACCCGTGTTTAAATGCAAATGATTCAGTCAACTATAAGATATGCACTCTCCCAAACAATACATAATGCATTATTTTTGGTGCAATCTGAGAATATTCTAATATCCAACTCCAGTAATATTCTTAGTATATTTTTGCTAGATTACTATTTCTTAATATTTCAAAAATATTTATGGGATTAAACATAGGAATATATTTTGAAAAATATCTTGAGATACTCTTTACTATTAGCGCTAATTAAAATAATTGCCCCATTTTATTCTTAATTCCCTCTATTTGGTTTACTAATAACGATCGCAAGACAAAGACTTTACATATATGATGCTTTCACTGTTGACCATCTACGAATGCGCAACAAGAAATTGTTATTGTGAAAAAGCCGGTAAATTGATCTTTAAAACCTGTGCCTTATTTCACGAAGTTAATACTTCCAATGTTGATTTGTTTACTCGCTGACCGTGACCTAGTTCGGGCGAAAACACACAGTTCAAGATCAAGGAGTTACCAGATCCTTCGATCGTGATCCAGAATGATTACTGAAGTCTATTAACTGAATTTCATTCAGGGCAGTGTCTAAAACGAAATGGCTAAGAAAGTAATACATCATACCGTTGTCTCATTAAAAACAATAATTTCACAATTTTAAATGAAAGTTGTTCATTTTCACTATTCCTACTATTTTCTTGGTTTGATTTTAATTTATAAGAAGCAAGGACTTGGAAAGACGATCAAAAAAGTGGTATAAATAAAATATAAAAATATCACTCGTTAACAATCAAAAAATTGTTGATAGCTTTCAGAAAATATATTCCCAGGACATAAAGTTATATTAACGGGACAATGATTGAAGAATTTTTATGACAATAAATAATTCCCTGGCGAAAACAGGTTTATATTAAGATGATAAAGTAACAAATATGTAATGGAGGTATTTATTTTAGTAGTAAATTATATATAAAGATGACTGAATGCAACTGGATCTTGAACATTATATGATCGATCAATCGCTTGCAAATTCATTTTCGTACATACATAATTGTACAATATAAGCACACACAGCCTCACATGCTTCATATATAACATCTCATCTGAAAGTCTTCATAAATTTTAAAATTAAAAGACGCACACACACTCAATTACTGCGGTGCTGTTGTAACACACTTCTATTCGATAATACTAGTCATTCGAAAAATGGTAATTACTTGTCATAATAACCATTTGTGAAGAGATACTTATGTAGTTATTCAAATAATATGTGTCTATTGAAATCTGTTATGTATTGTAAAGTAACAGTATAAAAACAAAATGATAAAATATTATTATTGAAAAATGACAAATTTACACTTGCTTTTTTCGCAGTTAAAAATGAGTGGAGTATTAAAATTAATTATCATTTTATTATAATGTTTTATTGTATGTAAATATGTTTACTTATTCTAATACGTACACTGAAAAAAATTAAGTAGCTATAATAATTAACAATGTCTAGTTGAAACGTCAACTTTTTTTTGATTCAGTTAAACTAATTAGAAATATTAGTTATAACCAAACATCTAGTTTTAATAACCACAATTCGTGGTTAAAAAAAAAAAACTTATAATAGAAGCCCTTATTGTGTCAACTAGACGGACTAGCTTTCGGCTTAAACTTTAATAGTTTAGTAAATCGACAAGAACGTATGTTGAATAGTCAAATCAATAAACAAAATTATATTTTCAGTATTATTTGGTTAAAACAATCAGCAATTTCAATTCAGGCTAATTTTAACTAATTGATCGGTTACTAATTCTAGACATTTTACCATTATGTGTATAATTATTTTATACACACACATACAAACAAGTAACATACAGAAGTTACATAAAATTATATGCATTCTCATTCATTGCATGTAACTATATTATTTATGTATTACTTTCCTACATAATCTAACAATATTCACATGTTCATAAAAAAAGTTTGTTTAATTCCTTACTAGAGAGATTATATACAGTAAAATATACATTCCAATATTCTGTCATGGATTCTAATAACATAATTCTCTTCACATGGAGCAAATTAATAGACCTTTAAAAATTCTACTATATTTTTTTTCTTCAAAGGTAAACATTATTAATGGAATAATTTACATTAAATATTAAAACGTTTTTACAGATGAATTAAGAAAACAATGAAATGAATAATTAATATTATAAGAATCCAATCCAGAAGTAGAATTCTTAAAAAGTTTGTGCTCATTAATACAAACTTTTGACTTCAAAAAGATGTAAGAAGAATTATATTAATTAATTTAGTACATGTAGCAAATACAACATAATTTCATTGATCATTCGTATTATTCATTAACGTTATTTTCGTTTTTAAAGCATAAAATTAACACTTTTTACATTATAATAATATTTGTTAATAATTTAATTAAATTTTGTCACTTATGTAATTTTTCACAGCTTACTTTATACAATAAGTTTTATATCTGTACATTAAAATGAATAAAAAATATTTACATACAAACCAAAAAAATACAAAGTCTTTTATGTGAAACAGTTTTGCAATAAATAAATTGTTATTTTGAATATTATAAATAAAGGAATAAATAAATAAATAAATAAATGAATAAATAACTTTTATTTAATACATTTTCAATTATAATTATTACCGTAAGTTATCATCCGCGAAAATTGATCAACAAAATTATTTGTCTAATACTTTGTAAAAATTGTTCTTTTCTGATATTATTAACATATCATAATCAAATATAACATGATATTACATACTTGTAATTTTTTTTAAATAACTTAAATACAACATTTTTATAATAAATATACTTTTCGATAAATATAATGTAATTTATATTAAATTAAAACTAACCATTGAAACGTAGAATTTTAGGAGCGGTACTCTCTGTATCCTTGATAAGCCAAATCATGTCCAAAAGATACGGTGTCACCATGGGGACCCTCATAATGTCCATGATGCAAATAATCATGATGAGGCTCTTTGTGGATCGGAAACCCAAGTCCACTCTGAGAATAGACAGGTGGTTGATAATGCATTAAAGGCTTGCATAGTCGGAAGAAACCAATTAGTCCTGGAATAACAATAGCCAAAAAGCCTAAAAATTTCTTGAATGATGCCAATCCCAAAATCAAAGGTAAAAAGAGAAGTAACTTGAGTTTGAATAACTTCAATACGATCAACACTGGTATTATCAGTTTCCTTAATTTGTTGCGTGCTAAAATGAAATTGAAATTAAGTACATATTATTAACTAAATTATGAAATATATTTTGTTGTAAAATAATATAATGGATATCATATGTCCATAACTTTTAAATATATGATTAAGTAATAAATATTTATATTAACCGTTGTAATTGAATGTTTATAGCTTAATAATATTTATAAACAGTCGTGTATTAAAAATCTGAACATTTTTTGAAGAGTAGTACAAAATAAAACTTTATTACTGATAAACAAAAGATAAGAACCATAAGTTGTTTCAGAGATTGTGAGAAATGAATTGGATTATGATATGAAATAATAAATTCAAACTGGAAAGGAGTTCGTTACAAGGATGTAGCGAAAGTCACCCGATTCCAATGAAAGATTAAAAAATCGACAGAGAAACTTTCGTGTGAAAGCGAGAGAGCAAGAGAGAGATCTAGTGAATGTTGAACTACTAATTGCATTGGGGTTGTTCATAGAAATTTAAACATTTCCGTAAACAAGATAAAAATGGGTGAAATATTGTCCAAATATATTTCTATTGATACGAATTTTCATTAATTAATCCGATAAATAAATGTTACAAACATATTTATTCCAAGTTCAATTTGCAATATGAATGTTTCATATACTTACAAAACAACGGGGCTTTTTTATCTTCTAACGTGTCGATTTCCTCTGCAATTTCATCGATAAATCTTGGCGCATACTTAGGATTTTCCCCATTAACCCATGCGGGAATATCGACTTCAAATTTAAATGTCTTGACAAACCTTTCCACTTTGCGTGCAGCAAATTTAACCAGTTTGTCCCACTCAGAATCACCAGATCTATAATGTTCATCTCGTTGAAATAAATCGCATTTATAATTTTAGATCAAAAACTATTACACTGAGAAAACTAATGTAATAAAAACTGCTAGAGTCTGATATCATTTAAACGTTAATATTTTAAAATATCGATTTATTTAATACATAATATGCACGAAAAAAAATAATAGGATAGAATCGACATTGCGAAATAAAGTTGGACACACGCCGTTGATCCTACATGGTGAACTACTAAGCATTACGCTGAAAATACAGTAAACCGTCTGTCGGTAAAACAGTCACATAATTTCAGTAAAACAAAAGAAGGCGCACTTATATATATTTGTCCTATATTGAATCAATGCTATTTTGCTACGAACCTTACAGCTTTTTTTCCTCCGTGTGATAATTATTATGATAAGCAATAAAAATTAAAAACTGCATTTTTTTCGTACTTAAAAAGCAAGGTTCAATGCGCAGTTATTCGATAAAATGCGCGCACATCCGCGCCAAATATAAATGTTCAGAAAAAATGAATTATTTGTATGAACGAATTTTTAAGCAAAAAATTTTTTAATAAATACAAGAAAAAAATATTTGTTTTGCTTATAAACAATTATTTATTCTAGTTATGTTAAAAAGCCTCATAAAAATATTTTTTCATTATTAGTTATATTTATTATTATTTAATTTATTATGTATGACGCCCTTAACAATTATATTATATGAATATTATTCATTATATATAATAATATTTATTACAAATTAAATATTCCGAAAAACAAGAGACAAATAAATAAACCAGCTATGTAATGTTTAATAATTATTAAATATATTAAATTTAAAAGAAACATATCTGAAATGTTATATGTAAAAACGAATAAAAATACACTTAATGCACAAAAGGTATTGAAAATTTAAACAAAATTTATGATGAAATTAGAAATTGTTCCAGTAATTCCTTCTTTTACATTTATATTTATATCTATTTGATTATATATTTATTGACTCAGATGTTTTGGTTTTTACCTCTAAATACATTATCAATTAGAATACTAATTCAATCACATAAAATTCACAAAGTTCATAAATAAAAATAAACTTTTTAATATCTATTACAAGGTTAGAGAAAGAGAGAGAGAGAGAGCAGTTACTATTATTTTTTTATATTAACTCGGAGACACGTGAGCATTTATTGTATTCCTTTTATATGATATATTAGAATTAATGAAATGCATTTTACAAGAATTATAGTATCAAATGAATAAAACTCGTTACCTTACAGTTACTATAATGAGAAACATAAACTAACTTGTTTTCTGATTGTATATAATTATAATTTGTCAAAGGTTATTTTTTAAACGTACATAAAATTTCCCATTTTTATTTCTTAACAAGTTTTGGTATTCTAATAAATTGCATAGTTTCTAAATTACAAAAACGCCGTCAAATTATGACAATTATTGCAAAATATTTTTTAAATTACCTCTGGATTGAAATTGAAATTACATGTGCATTTCATTTATTACATTGTAAATAAATTAAGTAAATTATAATAATTAAAGAGAAATTTATAATTATAATAATAAATTATAAATAATAAGTAATTATTACCTTGAATGACTAGAGTATTCGTATGGTTGGCGATATACTTCTTGAACAACGTCGCTGGGCATTCTGACAACTTTAACGTTTTCGTTTAGCTTATACTCTGGTTGATTGAAAAATTCCGAAAGGGAATTCAACGCTTGTGATTTAAAACATTCAGCTAAATCACCATTCAGACAAGCTTGGTTTGTTTCCGCTAAATACGGATCAATGTGTTTACCCGTACCAAGACCAATCCAGTCAAACAAATCCTTGCCTTGTCTCGTTCTGTTTACTAACCGTCGTGGTTCCGCATCATTTTTTTGTTCGTAAATTGGAGGACCTGTAAAAATTTAACGAGATAATAAGAAAAAGTTATTTCAACAAAAAATACTTCTTGTTATACATTCTATATAAGTAGAATAGGACTACTTTCAAAATACATAACACCTTTACAAATAATTCATAATTACTAAATAATTAATATATAAACTCAATAATTGTAACAAAAATTACTTTATAATTACTTCGATAACTTCCAAAGAAATGAACACTTTGATTATAAATTGTGATTACAAGTAGTCTTAGAAAGATGATCAAACAAAAATCAATGTAATTTATAACAAAAGCTGACTTTTAAAATCTTGTTTTTGTATTAGTCATAAGTTACTAATTAATAACATTCAGTAATATGTCCTTAAATAATAAATATAAAAAAAATAACGTTTAAAATTAAAAAAAAAAAAACAAATGTAAAAGTTTAGGACTATCCTTGTTTAATAATTACTTCTTTAATTATGCTGAATAAAACAAAATTATAGATCGATATCGTTAAACAATTCAAAGAAGGTTTCATATAACTTACTAGACTCTGTCGGTCGATCTTTAGGCGCTTCCTTTTCAAATGTAACCTTGCTAGGATCCCCAGATACCAAGATAGTTACCAACAGAGAAAGAAAGCATATTGCCAGCGGTTGAATTAATCGCAATCTATTTCCTCGTCGCAGCATTTTTAAACTGAAAAACACATTAAATAATTAATCCGTCACTTAATTTCTAAATCACTAACAATCTCTTAATATAATTCCATACATAATCACAAATAGTCATGAAATCAAAACGAACAGAAATATTCAAAACAGTATAACAGACTGACCATTACAATTTAATTTATTCCACTTTAATTGCACGATTCAAGATTTGCATTATTCCTACAGTTGTCTAATAAATCAAGAATATTTATGATATTTATCACATTGCAACTATTTATCGATTTTGTAAGCAGTGCATTTAAATGTACCATTACGAATTGTCTGTGATAGAAAATGTTCTTCGCTCGTTCTTACCCGAAGTATATCAAAGTCCCATTGTAAAAAACTGTATGTTAAATAAATTAAGTTATAAAAATGACGAGATTTAAAAGCGTATATCGTATCACAAACTGCAGCTCAAATGTTTCCCAGAGCGACTGTCAGCACAACCGGCGCGCTTCTGGTCGAGAAGTTCCGTTACATCGTTGGCCAATCAGAACACGTTATTGGACGAACCAGGTCCAATGACTTAAGTGTTCTTCCTCGGCGCAGTGTACGGCGATCACGTAATACGTTATGCTGCCATGTGTGGCGTGTGTTTTGTATGCAAAATTCGTGCCAAATTTTTGTGATCAATTCCAAATGACTGCTTTATTATAATAGTTAATCGATTAACACCGTTTGTTGGGCGTGAAAAGACGTGACTTATCATTCAAGAGTAACGGATTTAGATTCGCGAGATTTCCCGCGCCAAACGGTCAAACTTTGTAAACCGCGTGTTTGTTTAGAAAATAAACAGCTATTTGACGTTCTTAATTTATTAAATTTGTGTTAAGAGATTTTAGGAATTAGGAATTTCGAAGAAATTTGAATACTATGACAGAAAGTAAATAATAGTAGAAAGTTAATGAAAAGTTTGTGATGTTTAATGATAAACTTGAGAGGATGATGGGTTTTTGTGCCTAGATAAATAATCTTTTATTTGTAATTAAAATTTCATGGTGGGAAAAAAATGTGTCAAAGTGATCGGTAAAATTTGAAGACATCGGCTACACAAAATGAAGATTAATTTTCATTACAAAAATTAATAATTGACATCATTATAACATAATTATAATTATAGGATTCTGCTTTTAATTTTTGATAATTATATATTAAATTTCAATATATTTTAAAATTGTGAATAGTTTTGTCAGATACTTTTTAAGTATATAATTTTACTATTTAAACGATACAAAGACATTTATAATCTAAGATTATATTAATTATCACTCTAATGATACCCATCAAAAAACTTTATTACACACAAAATGAACAAGGCTTTCCTGTTAATTTTAATTTCTAAAAACAACCAATTGATTTACGATAATATTAATTATACCCAATTATATCTTTTAAAATAATCCTCATTAATTAGTCATTTCATTTATGAATTAAAAACTTTTAATTAAAAACATTCAAACGATCTCTTTATATTTATTAATATTAATGATACGATTATCATTTAAACCATGGAAGAATGAAACATTAATCAATTAACAAAATTTCAAATTTCATCTTTAATTGAAAGCGATGGTTTATAATTTAATGAGTCGTGCTATAATTAATTAAACACTTGTTGAATTCAAAACGTATATCAAATTTTAAATGAAATCTCAAAGTACATACCAAATTATTAGAAGTGTAAGACGACGTAAAAAATGAGGCTATACTGTGCGGGTAAAACCACGTTTGTCCAAATGATACTTTGAGCCTCTGGATTTATATATGACTGTGTAAAATCCGGGAGTGAGAGATAAATGAAGGAAGACGGAGGGTGCACAAATTGAAAGTGAAAGTGATTCCAGGATACAGGACCGGACCGGAATTGTACTCAGATTTAAAGAGGAGGCTGAAAGAAAGTAGGAGTCGATGACGCTCATTGTTAGCGGTCAATTCATGGGACTTTCCTCGAGAGTTATTATCGCGAGCATGTAATCGTTGCGTTAAAACTCTTTTCTCCTCCATTAAGATCACTTTTGTCTTCGCATCTTCGCATTGTAGGCATGTTCCAACTCGTTGGAACAAATCGCATGGCTTGTCAATCAACCTGCCAATATTTGCATAACCTATTTCAATCATATTTCACTCTTTCACATAACGGATATATATTTGGTTTTACCTGACATGCTATGTGTTACAATGTCACGCTTCCTTAATTACAATTGAAAAATTACAGCAATTTCATATAAATCTTAATTAAGTGTTAAAGCGATATTTACTTACACGCAGAAATAAGTTGGAATAAAAATTACTGCAATGTGTAACAGCCTTAACGTAAAACATTTCCTTATAGTATTTTAATGAATTGGCAGTGCAACTTATTAGTTCAGTATAGTAAAAATTGTATAACATTTACTAATACTTTGATACTTGCTAAGTAATAATGATTTACAATTTATTGTTGCTAAACAATAATAATGATTTTACATCAGTTTATTATACTAGAATAAATGTTGCGTACCCTACGGTCACGATGCCTTTAAAAAATTAATTCAATTAAATTCTTTAATTTATTAAAATTTCTTGCTTAAAAGTTGGTTCGTACGAATAATTCATTTTCTCTCGACATTTATATTTGGCGCGAATGCGCGCGCATTTTATCTACAACCGCAGCTTACGTTGAGATTTGCTATTTAAAAACGAGATAATGAGATAAAAAAATGCAAAATGTAATAATTGTTGTTTCAACTTTTGTATGCGTGTACATGTACTAATATTGTTCTAGAATTGCGTTAAATTAAATGAAAAATGCATTTGACTTTCGACAACATACTAATTAACATAAAATTAAACTATTTCAACAATAAATTATATACTGAGAAAAATGTATTAGTAGTTGCATTTATTTTTTTAATATATAATTCAGTGATACGTATGTATCTACAGTATTTCTTATAAAATGAGATTCTTATTTCATTCTGTTAGAAAAGAATACAAATTGCATGTATTTTATATATATCAACGTAACATTATAATACGTAATAATAACATGAATGTGGAAATTTAGAATCCTAGACAATTCTTTGATTTTTCATTACAATTAACATTCTTTTTTTCATATCAGCATAATTACAAGATAAATTACATAAACTATGATTCAATTCTGTTTTATCAATAACTTGTTTTACGTTAACAAGACACAAAATTTGGATTTCTTTCCTACAAAACAAATCATACTAAAGAACGTATAGGGAAATGTGGAATAAAATAACCTGAATAGAAAAAATAGCCACTTTTTACCTCGAATAGAGTTGCTATCTGTTGTATACGCAGAATAAATCACTCGTCACTTTGGGAAGGTCTTTGAACCTTCTAATAAAGATGCCGATATCAAACTAGTCGAAGTTTTTGACCGGAACATTAGCTATCCCCCTCCTTCATTCGGTTGCAAGGATAAAAACAGATAAAAACAAAACAATGTCAATAATAACAAACCAAAGTGTTTTGTATTGGTTTCTTGGATCACGGGAATAAATTTTTAAAAATGATTTGTACATAAATATGAAAATGTATTTAAAATTTGTTTTTCTCAAAATAAAATAAATAAAATTTAAGGAATCTATAATATGGAACAAGATTTCATTTTAATAAATTTATGGAAATAAACTTATTGTACAAACTGGATACATAAATAAAAGTACATATAATAATTAATAATTTTATTTAGAAACATATTATATTTGAGGAACAGTAAGTATTTCGATTTTACTTTGCCTTCTGCACTATATACACTTTGCGGGTATTTATTTTGGATATTATTTGAATAACCTTTATATTTAATCTTGTCCGATCGAATCTTTTTTAATTTATTTAATAATTTAGAAATCATACGTATTTCTGAAAGAGAATAAAAGAAAAAGAACATTTTTTACATGCACGGAGAAAAATAATATGATAAATTCTTTGAACTTGTTCAATAACCTACACTATATAAAAATATACTGAATGTTTATTGAATCAACAAAAAGAAATAATGATAATATAAAATATAATAAGAAAAACATATTCATTTATATTATTGAATAAGATTATTTAAATTATAATTATAAATAAATTTAAAGAAACAAGAAAAAGACTGAAATATTTTCAGCTTTATCTCTTTTTATTCTTTTATATTTAACTAATACGAAAGTATTAACCAAAGAGTTCAATTTAAAAAAAAATCACCCATTTCTATATTGCAATTATACATTGTGTGTACCCTTGTGGAAAAGAATGCTGGAAAATACTAAAAACTGTTAAAATTGAGAATTTACAGCATTTTTTTACAAGAATAATATAATAAAATTACTGCATATTAAATAATAATTGTTAATACGTCTTGTAATTATAGTTTAAAAGTACATTTTGTTTCTCCATGTCGCAATATAAAGAAACATCTAGAAAATTTAATAATTGTACAAACTTACAAATTGAAACAAAAACATGTTTACCTTTTTGTTCTAAATAAAATTCTTAATACATTTTTATTTATTATAATTTATATAGTAATATCTATACATCGAAAAAATGTCTGTTATAAAATTATGTACATCTATGAATTATAATATACATTATTTTACTTTCTAGATTAATGAAAGCAAAAACAATTATAAATCAATATATATGGCATACTGTGAGTGAAACAAGGATTTTAAAGCATTCCATTACTTTTGTATTCTAGAAATTAAATGCACAAAATTAAAATAACTTTCTTACATTATTTCTATCACGCATTAGATAATACATACATTTCATTTTGAATCAATTATTTTCACTGAAATGATATAAATTTTTTAATTAAAATAGATACGACCGGATCTCTAAATTAATCAGTACTTAAATAAATATTCTGGCTCACATCGCACAAATAAATAATCACTAAACATTGCACACAAAACATGCAAATTCTGCTCGCATTCTATATTTCTTAAACGGACACCAAATGTCCCGTACTATCATTAAAACTATAACAAATTAATCAAAACTGAATGAAATGTTGTTAGTTAGCAAATTAAAGAGTAAAACAAAAAAAAATTTTTCACGAAACACCTAGGATAACCCTTTTTGTTTAATACCCCAACAATACTTCATTCAGTTCGTCAATCAATGAAATGGCATTGTTTCTGTACAAAATACATAATCGAATAATGCGATCTGGTCTACCCACTCGATTGTACATAGCAATTTCATAAATAAATAATTTAGCAATTGTAATAAATACAGAATTAAAATAAATAAGTCAGTGACTGTTTCAACAGTCATGCAATGGCGCAAAAACAATGTCGAGGCTGTTAATATTATCTTTGATTAAATCATTATATATCAAAAATACAAGTAGGGTCTTCCATGAAAAGTTTATTTTATTCTTTTTTTTTTTCTTTTTAAAAATATGAATCCTTATTTGTAAAAAAGGATATCAATCACAATTAAGATATGAATGCTTTTATAAGAAAATATAGTATAAAATTGTACCCTAAGTACTCTTATATATAATATATTTTTTTTATATTTTTATAATTATATATTTTAAAGTTAAATTTGCAATTTAAGCATATCATTTTCATAGGGGCTTTTATATATTTAATTGTTGAAAATTTATTTCACGTTTTTACAACACTGAGAAAAATATAACAGAAAAAATTACTGTTTTTAACTGTATTTGAGCCACATGTCCGTCTTTTAATAAAAATTATTGTTCTTTAAAAGCAAATACACTAGTTTTAAATGTCATATTTATAGATAAAACCGAAAATTTTCCTGTTAAAAAACGGTAATTTTTATCAAAAGACGGACATGTGGCTCAAATACAGTTAAAAACACTAATTTTTTCTGTTATATTTTTCTCAGTGAACTTAGGGATATTTTTAAATTCATTATTTTGTGTCACGTAAGACCCAATTTGCTATTCACAGGATTTGACCACACTCGAAGTACCTAAAAATTACAGTTTTCTCGCGCGAACAAGCTTGTCTATATCCTGGTAAGTCGCAAGCATAGCTTGGTTTTGCATCAGAGACTGATCTTCTCGAGCCATGGCACACTCCTTGTACACTTCCTCGCAATTCGCACCATTCTGACCGTTCGTCGCGGCTTTCAGGTAATGGAAAAACCTTAAGACGTGCGGATTAACGACGCTTGGTTTTCGCAAGTCATTCAATTCCTGAGACAATTGGGCTGAAACCAAATTGGAGTACGGCGCGAAACGCGCTGGAGACCTGTACATGGCGCAGACAGCGTACTCCCGACATTTTTCCGTCGTATGCTTCAGTCGCGAAAAAACGGCGTCCAATCTTGACAACAAAGGAGAGTAGAACGGATCGTAGTTTATAAGAAGCAACGAACTCGACGGTATTTCATGGAAATTCTGAAAACATAATTTTAATATTAAACATAAGTAAAGTAACGTTTGAACAAGAAAAGAAAAACATTGTTTATCTGTTTATTTGTGACACTAGATATTTTAGCATGACAATATCTTTTTTTGTAATAAATTTCAATAAACTTGAACATTTTTTATAATATATGTAATTATTTACTTTCTATAAACATTATCCAAGCGTTTCGAAGCAGCTCTTCGAATGGTTCAACACGTTTCCTATAAATTATGAAATATAACTATTGAATTAAAATTTTCCGAAACAAGTCTTGAACTATTGAACTATAATTTTTCCTGTCAGTTTACCATCTTGATTATATATTCTCTAACTTACACTTCCAGCAAATGAATACCGTTGAACTTATCAAATACCTCATTTTGACCGTCAACCTCGACAAATCTTAACGGTTAATATCAATGAAGTATATATTAGATTAAATATTGTATAATTTTTCATAATCAACTAACAAATTTTATGTGGCCTTGCGATTAAATGACAAATATATGACATATGAGTCACTCTTACTGTCTCACATAAAATTCTCATTTTATGAGGTAGTAGTTCATAAATGAAGTAGTACATAATAAGTGGCATTAGACAGAAAGAACTAATGTGAATTACCAAAATTGTGCCACCTTAATAAAATTATTCAATGCAATAAATCGTGGAATAGATGCAGTTGCTGCAAGTTTCGTTCTCACAATGACTATTAAAATTATCGTTATTTCAACGTAAACCATAAGATAAATTAACACGATAAGTTATTTCTCTAGTAATGAGAAAGCTATTCTACAAAGTAACTTAATTCTGATAAGAAAATTAATTACTAATACTGCATAATGATATAATATAAAAATCCACATAAAAGATTACATTATTAATTTAAATAAAGTCATATAACTGTACATTTGAATAAATTGAAATAAGAATAATTTAACATTTTTCATAATTCTACAAACTTTATAAAATGTTTAAAAGAATACTGAATTGTTATTCTTAAAGTTTAGAAACATTTTCAAATATTTCTGTTAAAGAAAAATCCCATTGAATGTATCTATAAGTAAACTAAATAAATAAATATATACTTAAAACAATTTATTCTTTTCTTATAATCTACTTTTCAATTAAAAAAAAACTTCTATTTATCCAAATATTAAGTGATTTTCCCATTGACAGTAACGGGATTGTATTTATTTTAAATTGACCTTTTTCAGAGGATGTATAAAAATGTAAAAATTACCCTCATAAACTACAAGAATTCAAACCGAAATTCCAAACAAAAAGATCGGTTCTTTTGATTAAAGATTCTTTTCAATATATTAACACATTCCTAACAAGGTGATAATTATTAATTGATTTTCAACAATGCCAGTCAAGTTTGGAACGTGGCCTATGATTTGTGAGGTTAGGTTATAAAGCATTACATATATTTTCGTATATTTTACATGTAATATGAAAGCAGAAAATAATATAAATACCAAAATAATAAATTACTTCAACATATTTTCTAATTTAAGCTTTCAGTCTTTAATATTTTATATTACACTTTCATTTCTACAATTCATTATTAATCTGTTTCTTTAAAACAGTATAAATTTAAAAAAAAAACAATTTAACTGAGATGAAAACTGGCGGCAGATAATTTCTATAACACGATTTACGACAATGCCTATATATAAAACTTTTGAAAAATAAGAAAAAAACTTTACTTTGTTGAGAGAGAAAACAACACAGATCATCAACGATAAGATCATAATTGAACATAATAGTTTTTGTTCAGGATTCTATCCCTGACTTAGCTCGTTATTAGGATCATTAATCTTTTTATGAGAACATTATTTTTTAATACTGTTAAAAGTGTAATAAGAAACAAAACTTAAAGTGATTGTACCATTGAATAAACGGACCATATCGTTAATTGATATTTTTATTATAAATTACTCGAAAAAATAAAAGTTTGAAATAAAAATTGAACAGAAAAAGCACAAATTTTTAATATTTCCTACTAAAATTCATCTTTCTGTTTCAGTATTATATTCGTTACAATTCAATCATTCAAATGTTCACGTTTACATATTTTAAACTATGTTGTACAATAAAGTAAATAGTATGAAAGAAGAATCTTTAAATGAATTCACTTTCATAATGCAAATATTGTGTTGACGATATTGTTTCGTGACATTTTAAATGATGTAGTAAAATTTGTACTTATTCCATTCCATTTTGCGGTATTAAACATGACAATTTATTACTTACAACCGAGCCATTACAAAGTTTCCATAACTGGACTTGTGGTTTCACGAATCAATGACTCGAACCTTTGCATTTACACAATTGAAATTTTCTTGAAACCTCTTCGTATTAATGCGCAGGAATTTGCAAAATGTGCTTTTTTGTTTATTTTTGATCGAATCCTATTTTTCATGGTACAGATTTTCATTCGAATATATTAGAACGATTCGCGAGCACACTTCGATGTATTTCATCGATATCAATAGTTTATAATTTTATGCTCCATTCAACTAGATAAGAACTTGAACTGAATATTTATTGCCCTATCAAAAGAATTTTCGTACCAGTCACCATTGTACTCATACATTTATTCACGTTGAAATAAACGAAATGTTGTTTTAAATGAATTGTTATATATGTTGGCGGTGCCATAAACTTTGCGTTAAAAGAATTATTCTGAAATTTATGCTTTTATGAAATCAACGCATCGGATCAATTTTGAATGAATTAAAGGAAGAACTTTGATGGCGACAATTGGGGCACGCGTGACGTAAGCACAACAATATGCACATTTGACTTTAGAAAGCTCTTGAGAAGAAACGTGAAATTCAATACATATGTTAATTAATTTATATGGGCCTGCGTTTCGAATTCTGAGGTGCCTATATAACGGTACTTTTTTTCTCGAAACTCCTTTCGCATACACTGAACACATTCAAGCAAAAAAGTACCTGTACTTTAATGTTTAATGTTACAAATTGTATGCCCCAATAAATGTTCATATTGCATAAATTAAAAGTGCATTCAAGTATCCACTTTAAGGTCAACTTTTTGACTTATTACAAATATTTGGCTGTTCAAACTAAAACAAAGTTTACATTAATTAAACTGTAATAAAGATCTCCTACAAAATGTACTTGAAAATTTAATTACAAATAAAGTTTAGAAGTCAATATATTTTATAATTTGTAGAAAAAATCAATAGTAATGTTAATTATAATTTCTTTTGTTTTTTAAATGTCGTCCCCCAAAAACTTTCCCTTATTGTCACATAAAATGGCAGTAAAGATAACATACCTTGAAGTCTTGTTTCTTCCGATGTCCACCTGCGTGCCTCGTATAATATCTGTCCGAGAAAGTATTTGCATGATATCTATCGTCGTATCCAAACCGAGAAGCGATTTCCGGGTTCTTTTGCAGCATAGTTTCGTCGTACATCGCTGATGCAGGAAGTGTTCCTGGCGGTTGATGAGTCATATAATCATCATTGAAGTATTCTTGATCCTTAAACTCAAAGTTTTCATCGGGTTGCGCTGTGGCACTTTGGGATGATTGAGCAAATGTAGACACACCTTAAAAGTCAAAAATGAACATATAAATATTGTTTGTAACCATCAAAAAAGAAAGTATACTGAAATAAAAGAAATTTTCTTTGAATAAGGATAAACCCATAGATAAATATGATAAAATAAAGTAATAAAGTCAATTTATTATAGCCGTGACAACTGGCCTTTTTTTGAAAATCAAAAAAAAACCACTAGTTAATAACACCAAATTTTCTTTTTCTTCCAACCTTATTAATAAAATGCTTTACCTTTTCCAACGATTTTGCCAATGCTACCAATAATGCTGGGCAAAAACAGAGCAAACAAGATGCCCTTGATGATTTGAGTCCCAACAATGATCGGCAGCAACAACTTCTTCAATCCGAACGCTAGAAAACCAAGCCCGAATCCTGTTAAAAATGTACTCTTTCCCTGAAACACAGCTAAAAGCAAGTACCAGCAAATTAACCCTTGCTGTTAGTTGAAGCCATGCTGCGAAGTCCTCATCATTATCCAATTTTGTATTCTCTATTTTTCTGGTTGTCGATACTTCTTGATTAATGTTAGAAGCGATGCTTTTCATAGCATAAGCAAGCTTCAAACTATTAGAAGTTCATGCTTACTTGATCAAATGTATTGATGAATGCATGACACTACATAAAGCAAAATAATTTATTTATGCTTATTTCAAAGTTCATTGTCATCTAGTTAATAGCAATAGCGAACGAGAAAATAGCAAAATTAATGAGTCAGAAGAGAGAATAAAGCTCCAAATTGAAATAAAAAATATTTTAAATGCAAAAATTCATATTGTTAAATTACCTCAATTTCTACATATTATTTCAATTTTTTTATCTCAAATTAAATAGAAAAGTTAATTTTGTATATTCTATTAAGTAATGATTTTCAGTGTATAAAATCGTTGACGAAAAATTTGTGCAACTTTTTTTTGATAATTAAAATTACATTTTTTATATAGATAAAAAATTTTATTTTATTTATTTTATTTAAGTTTAATATACCATTTCCTTAATTCATTGGTAATGATTGTAAACATTATATCTTATTAATATATCATTTAAAAGACACAATTAGTATGTGAACAAGATGTATTAATGTACTCTCTCAGACAATATACCATTTCTTGCGTATCAAAGCAACAATTGTATAATCGTAATTGTGTTATGCAAGTAAGCAAATGAAAGTATGCAATTAAAAGATCATTCAGAATTTATAGCAAAACTTTCTATAGATCATAATTACAAAGCCCAAGGTGAAGGATGTCTTCACCATTATTCAAAGGAATTAGTGCTTGTATAATTGATAACTATATAAGTTGCTAATTAAATAGATATTTAAATATGTTAACACTTGCGATATACTCATAAAATGACTTGAGAAAATGTTGATAAAGTTGTTAGAGAAGTCTAAGAGAAAAAGAACTTCATGAAAGCTTAATATTAAGTAAGAAAAGTATTATTTTACATAAAACAATATGTAAAAATAAATATATAATTTCAAGTAATATTTTTAGGAATAGAAAAGTGTGTTGAAGATAAAGATCATTTTACATTAATCCCGTACACATATAAACCAATCAAAATAAAAATCAAAGAATGACCTATATATATTTTAAAATAAAGGACTGAATTTAAAATATTTAATAATAAAGCGTAATTAAATCATTTAAAATATTTTATTATTAAACATTTTATAGTGTACTTA
The DNA here is from genome assembly GCA_022817305.1 of Leptoteleia sp. ZL-2020. Lineage (NCBI taxonomy): Eukaryota > Metazoa > Arthropoda > Insecta > Hymenoptera > Scelionidae > Leptoteleia > Leptoteleia sp. ZL-2020. Next base: position 41,711 of record JABFPN010000002.1, on the reverse strand, counting down.
AATATGTAATTCAATTTTATATAATAACTAAAATTATACGTATAACTAAATATATAAAGCTGTAAATTTTTCTATTACAACATAACCTAACTTTCGATGTATTTAATATTATGTCTGAATTCAAACTGCTTAACGTAGTTTGAATTTCAGACTTCTTTTTTATCAGTGAATACTTCAAACGTTCTGCTATTTCACTATTTCATTGAAATCTTCAAATATATTATACATTTCCATCAATTTATACATTACAGTTTTTAGGTTTTTCTAAAAACATACAGCAATTTATGTTGAAATTTTGCCAACAATCTATAATTTACTGTAGCATTTTTGTATTTAATAAAAATTAAGGGATAATTCATTCCTTATTAATAATTATATATATTATATTAATAAAAATAATAAAATTTACTTTCTGCCATCTTATATAAATTTATCTATAATGTTTATTGATTTAGGTAAATTTTAATTTATTTTATTTTTACAATTATGAATTATGAGTAAAATAAAAGTAATTATTATATAAAGTTAATTATTATAATTGAATCATAGAAATACCATGAATATATAATTAATGAGATTCTTGTATTAAGCGTGTGTTAATTATTGCAATCAAATAATCTAATCTGACATTTTGCATCCTGTAAAACAGGATCTTTATAATATTATTTTAACTAGGAAAACTTGTATTCGGTAGGTCTTCACAAAGAATCCGAAATGGAACTTGACCTATTTTTAAAGGAATGAATATAAGATTGGAATTTGGTTAGGAATTAGTCGATATTTTTGGTCCATTATTCAATAAAAAAATTTTCTCTTTCAAAACTGAATTCTTCCATTATATTGAATTTTAAATCGTAGTTTTAATAATAATAATAATAATAATAATTACCAATACTAAAAATTATAAACATTTTTTGGTTTAAATAATTTTTAAATAAAATTTTGTAAAACAGCAGAAATTCAAAAGTGAGTATTATTTTCAATAAAATAATTTATATTATTTAAGCACACTATTCAAAATGACATGAAATATCGAAAATGAAAGTTCGATAGATCTTTAATAAGGAATTCTTTCTTGTTATTGGACAAATGAGAATAAATAAATAAAAAGCTAATCATGGCATGCTCAAGATAAAGTTTAACAATCACATAATGCAACTCGCATTCTTTTTATGAAAATGTTAACATCCTGCTTTCCCATATCATTCCCAATTCAAGCCAATCATTAAGTTAATAATAAAAATCTACTATTAATAAATCATTAAGCATTCAAAAACTTATCTTAATACCAAAGAATATTCTCAATAAATTCCATAATTTTGAACATGCTAAATAAATATTTGAATATTCATTTCAAAATAAATATCCTTCACAATTTATCACCACGATCATCATTGTAATTAGTGTCCAATTTTTATTTTAAATATTTTGTTATTTAACGATTTTCAGATTACGCAATATTCAATTTAAGATTTTTTCTAACAATTTATTTTTTTTCTTGTTTCTCTTTTTATTTGGAAAATTCCTACTGCATAAATATCTTAGAAATATTTCCAGAATGGAACATTGGAATATTTTGGAATATCCTTTGCTACTAGATCATAATAAAAAAGTCACCCCATCTGCCATTATAATTGATCAATTTTGAGCTTCATTCCATAAATTAACTGCTCGGCCGCAAGGTTTACTCACCACCGAAGAAGGTTCTCGCTGTTCTGGGTGAAAACAAATTGGTTGGCAGCTTGATTTTTAGGACATAATTGCTAGCAAACCTTTTTACCCTGTCAAGCAAAGTAGTTTCATTTTTCGTGTCAACCAGAGCTACACTTTTCGTCCGATCCGGATTTTTCACTATTTGTATCGAATCCGTGACATTATAAGCATCCACGTCGGATCTAGACACTGCATCCAGAAGATCACCAAAATTTTTCTTAATACAACTGGAAGTCAAGTTGTGCGTGCACTGGTATTCCGTGACCTTCTTTTTCGTCGTATTTAATTCTTTGGATTCTTGGACGTAAAGCGCCTGGTCATCGGTGATGGTCATTTTCGTCATGTCCATATCAAATTTCGTCGGTTTCGTTGACAGTTTGTGCGGATGCGACACGAAGTCATGCTCCATGGGAGGTAAGATGTCGTTGTCAAGAACAGGCTCATTGATCTCGACTCCATGGACAGCGACCTTGGGATGCACCAGGGTCAGGATTACGACCATGAATGTCGTGACGCTGCGTCCCACCCAGATCAACATCCTGGCACCTTTCTCCAATACCTAACTCTTGGCTAAGAACTTCTCTTGTCGCTGTTCCTCTCAGGCATGGCTCGTCCTAGTAAATTAAACACTTTCAGTATAAGTTATGCCACATGCTATGAAATCATTTACATAAATATCTGTACCATCAAGTTCGTTGAATTATTATTGAGCGAGATATTCAAAGAGGAACTTAATGCATTATAAGAATAAATTTGTAGCCGTAGAATGAATGCAAATACGTACTTAGAGCATACAATTTTCCTTGGTTCGATGTTTTTATTGGATTTTTATTGAGTTATCAAGTTTTTAGATTAGAAATTATTCAATTATTTGGCTGAGAAAATGGAATTATCTGACAAAGTACACAAAAATGCAGTAATAACTGAAAAAGATGAGAAACTTTTGAAAATTAAATAAGTCGAATAAAACATGTCAATAAATTAAATTTGAATTTTATAAAGCTTCATTAAACTTTAATTTGCATTTTTTCAATATATTTAACTATTCAAATTGGTATGTATATATTAAATTCAAAATATTTTAAATACTAAATTTATAATTATATTTTATGATTTATAAAATAGATAACTCACGTTTGATGTAATAACAAATGTATAAGTATGCATTATCTGAATACAAAGAGTTGTATACAAGTTAATATTTTTAGGTTAACAATCTAGTTATTATATAAATAACAAATTGTCTTGTAAACAACTAGATAAATTTCTTCTAAAAAAGGATATATAATAGAATTCTACAATATTAAAATACCAGAAAATATTTATGTATTTCTCAGATAGTTCTCCAGGAATGTTTCAATTTCATGCAATGATTGTTATGTGGTTGTTCTCTCAAGGTCATACAGTAATCATTGCTTAAAGTTATAACGTTAGAATGCAATGTTAACGTATTAAAAACGTTGAAAAATTTATTGTGGTAGAATGTGGGTAAATGTGTCATAAATTTGCCACATGTGCCACAGGTCTAGCTGTAATAACAATTATGCACAGTTAACAATTATAGGTAATTAGAAACTGACTTCGTCAAACTTATCCAGACATTATTAATTCATTATTACATTAATCCAAAAAAGAATGCTATTAAAAAACGTGATATTTACTCTTGTGCAAGTGAAATAATAATAAAAAATAATATTGCATTAATTATTAACACAGTTACTTTAAATTATTACGTGACATAATAATGTTTTCATTAACAATCTCTTTGTCACACATTTTATTTAAATTTTATTGACAACTTCCCACATTCGTAAAAAAAAGTTGTACTTTTAACTTTGTCACTATTGTCAGAATGTTGATAAAATATTGACAATTTTTCATTTCATTTCATATTCGATTATTATAAACATTTGTCAAATATGCAAACAAACGTTTAGAAAATCACTAAAAACATGTTTAAAAGAACTTTTATACAACTCTAAAGAGATTAAGATCCCTTGATCCAAATAAATATTAAATGTTATATCCTGAATATAAATGCATACACGGGAAAAAACAGCTGTATAGCTCACAGCAAAATAGCATTGATTCAAAACAAGAACAATACGTAAGATCAACACGGTGTATTGCGTTGGTCTAACAGCGCACCTTCTTTTGTTTTACCGAAATTATATGATGACTGTTTTACCAACATCCGGAATCGATTCCGGAATTATGTGTTCAAAAAACAAAGGTTGATTTTTTCAATTTGTCACATTTAGTAACCTTGACCAACTTAGCTATTATTTTAGGTCGGGAGAACGTATCATTTGGTCAAATATATTGTTTGAAAGCTGTTAATTCTATCCCATTATTTTTTCCCGCGTATAATTATAATTTCAAAAATTGTCGTGCGGGACTAATTTAAAATTTTAAATTAAAACGAATCAATAATAAGTAGAATATAATTAGTTGGGAACATATCTAAACTGCGGTCGGATGTGATGCTGCAATGCAGCGCACCACAATCACGTTGGAAAATATGTTCTCGTAATACATTACAAAACATACAATTAGCGTAGTTTTGCGACACTGTTATATCGCCAAGTTGGTAACTGTACTTTAATCGTCAAATTATAATCCCATCCGAAGACCCTTGAATTTGTTTTTCTCGTTCTAACCAAGATCGCGATCAAGAGCAATTTAATTATAGGGTGAACGAAATTTCAACGACTTTGTCTGTGAACCCGAAGCTTATCTGGTATTTTGGGCCAAGTACTCACCGATGATAAATTATAATTACTGACATAAACATCAAAGACATTGATACCGGACTCTAACGACGTGGAGAGATGAATTTGGACGATTTTCTGCATTAATTGAACTAGTTTCTCTGGACCAACAATCTTATGCTCTTAATTGGATTTTTATATACAATGAAAATGTTCAAAGTCATGGCCTGCTAGTTAGAATAACAGGAAAGTTTTAAAGAATCTTCATTTCTAGTGTTAAAATTATTTTTGAGGAAGTCGATTGGTTACATGATCGATGAAACGAATTTTATTGTTATACCTAAAGCATGAGTTTTTACAATTTAAATTTATATCGTAAAATAATTCATCTGTAACTTGGGTATATAAATGATGTTTGAAAGGAATGATTATGTACTATTTGACATAATTGTACCTGGCCTAGACTTTAACAGAATTAAATGGTTTAAAATAAAAAGTGATTTATAATATAAATTTAAAAAATATATAAATACTACAGTCAAAAAGTACATAATAATTTCAATAGATTTTTTATTAGTTCAAAAAAGTATTTTGCGTTATAATTAAATTTGTCATTAACAATATTATACCTTATAATATTTAAGTCATCATAAATCATTTAATTATTTCAAACAAAATAGTTATAGTTGATCAATTATTTTTATTGCAGCTGACTTATGTAAACATGCACTAAAAAAAGTGTATTAAAATTTACTAATCCTTATGATGTTTGAAGTTATAAAAATCGGCTTTATACTTTAATAATATAAGATATATTATACATAAAACTACTACATCATAAATAAGAAAATATTACAATGCTATAATAATTTCTCTACCTCCCCAAAACTATATCCTGACCGCAACAGATGGTATTGATGATATTCAACAAAGCTTATTGCAACATATACCACATTCCAAACAGACGTTCAAAGCATCAATTTTTCAAAAGTATCCAATCACTTCCAATCACTCAAAGCCACACCAAAATATCCAGCAATAACCCTTGAAAATCTACCAACTAAGCCAACTAACATATCACAAATTATCCTCAATAATGTATACCATAAGTATGAGCATGAAAAACAGGGACCAAGAACGGCATGCAAACGAACATCCAAGGCACATTCTTAATCGAAGCTCAAAAAAGTTTAATAAACATATTACTCTGATTTTCAGCCACTCTTCTCCACGACGCACTCGGCACGTTTCCTCGAGTCGCGTGGCATTAACTAGCGCGAGCAATGTACTCACTCTTGCGGTACGCAGGTCTTATCAACCCGGCGAGTCGACAGCTTTCCTCCAGCTCACGTGGGTACCCAGGCCTGTCGAAAATTCGACTAACTCATCACAGCAATTAATTTGCAGCAAAATCTTCTTAATTCATGAAGTGCCCAAAGAGGTCCAATCGAGAAGAACCCGGAAAAAGAGTCAAACTAAACGAGCTTGAATAACACCACGATGGCAAAAGTGGTACCAAATAAAACTAACGAACGCCGTGAGCAATAAATTGTACCCCAATATAGCGTTGTCACGTATGACTGGGCTTCGTTCGCGGGCGACGAACGGGGAGATGAAAATAAGAAGAAAAGGAACAGGGGAAAAAAGTCGCGTGGTTGAAAGGAGCGACAGAGAGGAACTGAAATAAAGACGTAGAACTTTCTACGGCGGACTGCGAGGTACTGGCAAGCAACGCCGGAGGATCGACTCAACTAACCGATCTGGGTTACCCGGCCATCCGTCGTTCTGTACCTTTACGTTCATTTCCACGTTCATTCGTCCGTTTATTACCGCTACCATTCGCTTCCCTCGGACATTCTCGATAAACCGCGCGACACGCGCTCATTCAAAACCGTTTCGGTATCGGCCCGAATGATGACGCCGCGAACCGGCTTGTCCGGTGCCGGTTTTCTCCGATTCGTATGCCGGGTCCAGACGGTATTTACTTCTCTAGGTACATCCGCCAACGTATAAACATTGTAGGAAGCACCGCTAATGAAGCTGTACATTAATCGCATTTTTTTTTTTTTTTTTTTTTTTTTTTTTTGGAAATCCATTCCTTGGCATCCTGTAAAACTATGGACAGTGAATAGTAAATTTTACTTTATTAATTTGAATTCATTATTAGTTGTTAACTATATTTTATATCGGGGCTGCTATATTTTACACTATATAATATATCGGGGATTTGGGTGAATTTGCAATACTTTTTATAAGATGTATTTTGAAAACATATTAGAAAAGAAATGCCCTTGTCAAGGAATAGAACAAAAACAAGTTACCTTACAGTCACCAGTCACGCGCTTCACCACTATCCTGCGCGACCTCCTGAAAAAAAATATTGGTTTTTATTAATCTTTAGTGTAAATATAAGAGGAAAGTTGTTTAAATATTTCTATTCAATCTGCAATTGTCATAAGTTAAAGATAATTTTAAATGCAAGGAAATTATACTCCATGTGTATTGTTATTAATGTAAAACCCGAAAAATGTAAACAGTTCTATTAATTTATCTTGTTAAATATATTTACAATATATTTACAATCCAAAGTTATTACTAGTTAAACTGAAAAACCTAAAGGGATTAAAGTAATTTTCATTATGAATGTTTTATAAAGTAATTAAAGTACAGGAGTTGTACATTTAGGATTCTAATCCCATCTTCATACATATATTTTTAACTTAATATAAAATTATCGTATAAATAATATAATGTATATATATGATACATATATGTTACATAATATTATATACACTAGATACATACTAGTTCAATATTCATGTTAAATGTCCTTGATTAGAGTGACACTGTAGTAAAGACCTATGAAATCCTGCCAATTCTTCTTTGTCAGGATGATATAAACAATCATTCTTACTATTTTTGTGTCACTATTCCATCTAATAATCACTCTAATTAATATCCTTCTCAATTTTTTTGTCATATTTTTCTGTGTATGGCTCCTACACGGAAAAAAATAATGGGGTAGAATCAACATGTGGGATAGAATACAGCAAACCGTACCCTGTCGCTAACATAGTGCTCTGTTAGACCAACGCAATACACAATGTTGATCTTACATATTTGTTGTCCTATTGCGCTGTTATTGAGTCAATGCCATTTGGCGGTGAATCGTACAACTTTTTCCCCGTGTATGGATAAATTGGAATAACGGTTGATAATTATTGTGGACTTTTATTACGATGTGAATATACAATTGTTGGTTGTACATTTATTTATTTGGTTTTTATAATTTGTTTCTCTCTATTCTTTTTCTTTTGTTTACTTTTTCTTTGTGGACGTTAAACATAATATTTACCCAGCTTTCGAAATGATATTTACATTTATAACGATTGGTTTAAATAATATTATATTATTAGTAAATGAGAAACAACTTTGACACGATGCAGAATTTATGAATTCTTAAAGAATTTTGATGACTGTGATAGAGGATTATGCGCGGCAATTTTCTCAGCAGTGTTTCATGAGTGAATTACTTGCTGTTCTCACCATTTGACTGAAACTTTGTATTCAATGTAGTGTCAAACGGTAGTAAAGTGAACAAAGTGGAAGACAATGTATAATAATGTTTATGTTTTTTATGCTAATTGTACAGAAAACAGATTGCATATCTGGGACTGGAAAAGTTGCTTAGAATAGACTTAATTGTTGACTTAAGACAAAAAACACTGTCCTTTTGTATTTCAGCAGTTACATAGATGCATGATATATCAATAAATGAAAAGTGTCGTGAAATAAATAACAATTTTTTAACCTATTTCTCGTTGAAATTTGTGGAAATTTCTAATTAGAAATTGATAATAATTGGTTTCATGTATATTTAAATTTAATGCTAGTCTTTTCTTTTTTTGTTTATAACAGTGAATGGCAATAAGATTTTATGGCAAAGTCCCAATTTTGTCAGTGCAAAAAATTATTGGACTTAAATGAAAAACGAAAGAAAAAACTGTCATTTATTGCACGCAAGTCAAAAGTTGAATTAAAAAAAAGAGAAAAACGAGTTTTTGCTATTAAAGCCAACTGTATATGACAATCTTCAAATCTGTTATGAATAATTATAGTAGCTTCGTCTAATGTAGTGAATTAATTGGTAATCTTGGATGATTTGCAATAAAACAAATGTCGTCTTAACATATGTTGATTATACTAATTTATATGTGCTTAAAGAGCATATAATAATGCTAAAACATAAGTTATTACACCATATAAATAAAAATACTGTTTTTATGAATACAACTACTTGTTTTAAAATATTAATAAATTATTCATATCAACAATTCAATCCTTTTTAATTAATTTTTGTGAAGGGTGCCCAATGGAATCGTTAATTTCATAAAAGCACCGTAATAAAATACTAAATATTGTTTGTTTAATTGTAATATCAAATTAAAATATAATATAAAGTGATATTATATAATATTTTTAGTACTATTTTTACAACATTACTAAAATATATTTCTAGTGAACATTAAAATAATACTTTTATTCACAATTGTAAATGATTTATTGTAACTCATGTAAACTTGTGTCTACTGACCTAGTTTCTTAATTGCAGTCATAACCCTTAACGTTTTTTGATAATGCTTACATATAATCAAAAAATTAGAAATTGATCTATAAATTGTTTCAATAAAACCGTGTTTAAATAGTGAAATGTAAAAAATTCAATAAAGCATTTTGCAACATTTCTCTTAAAAACCAAAAGTTGAAAAACTTGTTTGCAAAATAAGTTTTATATGTTCAATTATAAAAGAATGTTAACAAGTATCATAAACACGTCGTAGAATCTAAATATATGTCAAGATAGATAATTGATACTACATGAATTTTTCTAATCTCAAAATTATATGCAATTACAAATTACTTAATATAAAGTTAAAAAATCTTTCGCTAATATCGAAGAATTTTTATATTCTAAATCAGTATTTTACATAAAGATCTTATGAGTTAAACAATATTTGGTATAATAAATAACATACTATATTTCTGAGTCTAAGTTCAAATATTTGATTCATAAATTTGTTTACAAACTAAATAATATTAATATACTATTCAATTAAGTAAACACTCCTTGTTTGTTTGATGAAATTTGATTGAATCTAACTGATATTAACTGAATCTTTCACATCACTCATCATGACTACGATACACATATTTTAATACTTCATTAAAAAGTTCACATATTCAAAACATCGTCTTATTTATAAATAACAAATGTAAAACATGGACATCTTAGTTTATTTAAATAATTAAAATATTTTTTTTTATACAAAGACAAAGTAGCAGGTCCACTTTCTCGAATTCTAAATTATAGAAAGCCTCGGTTTCCAATTTGTTAGTGTACTTTAAATGAGATGTCGTGATGATAATGCATGCACGTATGACACGAAACAATGGGAGTATCAGCAAGTAAAAAAATCGTTTTATCTTCAATTATCTGAATACTTTCTTCAATATTACTCATTAATGCAAATCCTGAAAAAATAAGAAACAAAAATCAGAATTAATAAGGTCACCATAATAATAAAAGAATCCATTCTTTAAAACCCACGAATCATTACCTTAATAGCTATATATATATATTTAAGAAAAATGCATTTCTAGGCAATTTCATAAAGGATCAATGATCTCCGCCATGAATACCTTAGTCATCAACTCAATACCTTCTATTAATTAACATTCAATTAAACTGAATTACCATTAATAGGACAAACAGGATCGCGGCGAAACTTATGCCAAGAAATAACTGCTTCTTTTGTATTCAGATGGCACAGACAGATATCCAAGTTCCATATCCGTATTACGAACAATCCGAATCGAGTGGCTCGTGGTCACAATGAGACCAATCACATGTGTTTGGTAAATCAGCAGGTAGCAGCCTACGCACCAGGATAATGTGAGACCGTTATGTTAATGAGGCTATTTTGTCCACTGAACGTTATACATATGTATCTACCTTCCTTAACGGTTGAATTAATACGAGCAAGTGCACGCTGCCGTGTCGAATCATCATTCGACATTGGAGAATTAGGAAGCCGCCCTGCCAATCGCTTCTAATATAATGCACGTAATAATAACGTAAGAATTATGTTACACAGTATGTCAGCCATTCCATCACGAATCATGGTTACGAGTAAGAAAATTAACGACCAGCCAATATGTACCCATAAGTCACGAGGTCAGTGATTTCGTACAGAGATTGATTTTAGGTGACCCTTATGGATAATTTGAATACTTTAATTTAAAAGTTGATTGATTTTCAAATTTGAATCACAATGAATGGTACGAAACCTAAAATTTATTAATAGTTGCTACTATTATATTTTATAATAACTAATAATATATAGTGTTAAAATAATTGTTTCTTCTAATATTCTTTTAAACTTTATTTGATTTATGTTAATATATTTTATATATATTAATATTAATATTATATTAAAAGGAATATAATTTGTCACGTGTCATCCGAGTTCTTATAAATTACAGTAGCAACTATTAATAAATTTCTCTCATAGTACGAATTGCATTTCAATGTCCATTATGAATGGTATGAAAATTTAAATCTACAAATCGGTGCATTTCATTGGCGCCATTACCCCAACAAGTGATCATCGATATTTTTAGCTTCCGCGATCGTAACTCTTACCGTTTCGGTGGTGCATTCACTGGGCGTTTCAGCGAACTTAATTGCGACATGCAGAAAAATACGTGTGGTTGCACTTCTCGGCCCGTTATACCGAGGTCGACGCGCTTCTTAATCGAGGACATTATTTTTCTTTTTCATTTCCTTTTTTTGTTTTGTTTTGCTTTTTTGTTTGTTTTTATTTGTAATTCTGAATTTTACTACATACTTCCAGTTAATTGTCGGTCGTCTGCTCTCAGAATAAAGTAATGGTTATTAGAACTATTAAAAATGTTCCTTCCAAAAATTGGCCATAATTGAATGGCTTTAAAGATGGTCTAAATGGACAACGGGTTTAATAACAAACATAATAGACCCATTTTCGTGCATACGTTTTATGCGGTTTTTAATAACCATTTGAATTTTTCTGAGAGTGGATAAAACGTATTTGGAGGATCATTTCGCTCGCGACGATGCACATGTTTCAAGGTAAAAATGTACGTAGATTAATCTGAACTGTGCTAATGAAAACCGATGCTGTTAAAAATGTGATTGTGCTCTCTTTTTTAAGAAGGATCTCGTGACTGGAGCAGAGTATTATGCTCCAAAATTGAATTTGTAATTCATGTTATGCGCGACACTGGAATCGTATGACGTAAATTGGGATTCCGAGTACGTGCTACTTTTCAAAATTCTTACAGAGAAAACGAGGCTGTCCTTGATTATTTTCACAAATTCGTCTAATGTTATATCAAACACAAACGATTTCCTCTGTTAGGAGTTTATTATAATATTAATAAGCAGACAGACAAAAAACAACTGATATTTCAATGCAGTTGAACATTTTAGTCATTATGCGGATATTATAATTACTTGAGCAAGACATCTTGTTTTGTACACAATGTTATTTACACTAATTCCACGTAGTGAATCTTATTCTAACAACTCAATTTTCTTTTGATTTATAACATTCAAACTTACTTTTGCATCATAAACATTTAATAAACTCGCGTAGTATAAAGACAATTCAATCAAGAAAGTTAACTGACGATTATTATAAGAAATTATCAAATTATTTCAAAATCATCAGTTAACTCGACTAAAGTGCTTTCTAAGTATTCAATTCAATAAATAACAAAGTGTAAAAAGTATATGGTCGAAAACACGGTATATAAATTATTATTATAGGTATAACGCAGTCTATGTATCTATAGTGCTGATCCTACAATGAGAAAACTAAGTGGAAAGGTATAATTTCAGTACAAATATGTTGCAAATTTAGCGATAAAAATTCAATAATTGAAATTGCGAACCCAGATATTTAATAAGTTTAACTAATCATTAATAACATTAACTAATCGTAATTAATTAAATTTAAGATAAAGAAAGAGCAATAATTATATCAACGTATCATAAAATAAGTTTTTTCTTCATTCTACAGATTAAATTTTGTTTCATAAAACATTTGTGTCTTTCTTACACATTAACACAGTGGTTAAATACTTTTATACACTTGTAACACTTAATACTTTTATAGCACACTTATATTCTTTATATTAATAACATATAAATATATTTACAAGGATATAAATATTTATTAAACGTGAAATTTCCTATTACTAAATAAATATCCCATACATATCCTAACTTTTCCATTCACTATTTCATTCTTGAAGTATCTTAGTTTATTTGAATTTTCCAGTAACTGGTCATCCTAATTGACCTAAAATAAAAAGTAAATTTAGTATTCATTTATCAAATTCTAATTCATCTGTACACGGTTTACCTAAGTATACAATTTCAACTGGTAAATATTTAACGTTTAAATCTTAACAACAAACTACTTAGATTTCTCAGTATAGAAACAATAGAAGGAACGAAATTGGATTTGATTAAATAATTAAATTATCGTTTTTGATAATAACCACCGTAACCACCGTAACCGACGCCATGATGATGCCCAGGATAACCACCTCCGTAATGCCCTTGGTAGTCACTTCTATGAGGAGACCATCCGACATCCTCGTGACCGTAATCTGAAATTAAATGTTCATAACAATGTTTATTGTTATTATTATTGAACATGTCGCAAAACTCATACGATATGAATTAGTAGCAGAGGAAACTATGCGAAATTCACTTTTATTTAATTGCATGTTGGCTCTTGCTATAATTATTTTGTTGCATGATGGCGTTATAATTATAACATTATTTATTACCTGTTAAATATTAATGTGCGAGTTAACAAAAAATTCAATCAAGTTTTCTGTACACTTTCACATTTTTCGTCATAAAATAATTGCAGTTTTTAACAACAACTTGTACTTTCTTTTAAATTTTAGAATATTTTCAAACTTGAAATAAATATCTTATATTTAACTAACTATATAGTTCCAAAATAAAAAAAATGCAACGTATTAACTACACCTGCAAGACAATTGTAATCACTTTAACAAATTAGCAGTACTATAAACTTTTATTTGGACTTGGTTAAAAGGTCAAATAATAGTGTATGTGCATGTTATTTACGTTAAAGATCGTCTTCTTATATTTATTTATCATACGGGAAAAAATAATGAAATAGAATCAACATTGCTAGACAATGTTGACCGTATGCCATTGATCCTACATTGTGAACTAGTAAAAATATACTGTGAAACAGTAAACCGTACTCTGTTGGTAAAACAGTCATTTGATTTCGATAAAACAAAAGAAGGTGCGCTATTAAGCCAAAACAATACGCTTTGTTGATTTTACATATTTATCATATTGTTTTGTTGTTGAGTCAATGTCATTTAGATGTGAATCATATAGCTTTTTTCCCGTGGATTAAAAATGCATTTAAAAGTTCAAATTAAAGTTAAAACTCAAAAAATACAGCATAAAAATTTTCGCATTAAATTGAAGATTAAGTTTGTTAAAGATGTAATTAAATTCATTGAAAATTCTGCAAACGGTTTGAAGACGAAAAAAACGATAGCAAGAATAAAGTATGAACTGAGATCGATAATCATCAAAGTAGAAGGAAGACAAATTACCCTGGATAAATAGTTGGATAAGCAGAATAAAACGGTAACATTTAAGCCAAAATAACGATTAATGACGATAACGGTAAGAAAGAGTTTGAAGAAATCTAAAGAGAACTTTAAAAACGAACCCAAATAAGATTAAACCAGGAAGGATAGATGTAAAAAATGAAACTGCAGAATTGCAGGAAAAAAAACTCTGTAGAAAAGTTAATCATATGATTAACATAAAAGTAAAAATACATTTATCAAAAGAAAGTCGATGATGTGAATTTTGATTTATAAAAAGTAATGATTATGTAAAGTGTGAAGGCAATGTCAATATACACATTGGTATTGACAATTTTTTTTGAATATTTTTTAATTTTAATACAAAAATAAAGAAAGCCACTTGTTTATCTTGTTTAAAAGTGAGGCCAGAATTATTTATTTTCATTAATCTCAGCAATGATATATAGGATATAGGACTGATATATAACATTGATCTCGATGTTATTATTGCCTTTAGGGAAAAGCATGACATATATTGTGATGATGAACATTGCTGTAGCACGACATTCCCTGACCTTCAATAACTTAAATCCGCTAAGAATCCGGTTGTACAGTATGATATATATCATTATTTTACCTTTTTGAAATGCTTTCATGATAAAAATAATAAAAAATTAATAAATAATAAGATATATAATGAAATGCAATTGTCTTCATTAACAACTAATAAATTAAAAAAAAGTATTAAGGCCTTTCATATTTATTAAAAACTATATTTTGAAAAACTAACTTTCTTCAATATGACTTTATTATTTAAGTTGAATGTACCGGTTATTGTGTTGTCCTACTTATGTTATTAATAAAAATATATCTAAAAAATTCATTTTAAATCATATTTATTCAATCCGTGATAGTACTTTTTTGTTATTTAAAATTTTCTTTTTTATATTTTTATTGATTTTGTCTAATAAAAGTGTCTGATGCACAAACAAAATATACATATATATTTATCTACTAAACCAAAATAATTGTTAAAATTATAAAATTATGTTAACTATAAAATTTTGAAAATGTATTTTTTACTTTTATATTTCACATTATATTGGAGACAATAAATGTGATACTCATGATAAAAATAAATGGCTTCCACTTTGAGTATAATTGTAAGCTTATAATCAGACAAGTTTATCCATCTGAATAATATTATGGTATAATATGTTCACTGACATTGTAATATTAATTTGTTAGTAACATGTTATTAAAGGAATCAGTGTTGTTGAATTAAAAAGACACACTTAAGTCGGAGACGAAATTACTCTATGCTTCAAAACATCAAAGCCTATGTAATATTCATATAATGGAAAACGGTAAATTGCTTTACATACTTCTACACCGAAGAAGTAATCTTACATTTAAATCAATTTTAATGTGAGCTTGACGAACATGATTTTAAATAATAGTTTACCAAATTATTTTCACGTAAAAAGACTTTTATGCGTAACTATAATACATTTTTATATAAGTTTAGTAAACTTTTAGAATGTAAAAATTCCAATACTATTATTGAAAACTTGTATACATTTTTATTTTTAATCTGTATGTAATTATGAAATAAAGATTAATTTATTATTAAATTATTAATACATTATAATAAATCACTATTATATTAATTTGAATAAAAAATCATGCATTTGTAAAATGAAGATTATCTTGAAATTATTACTAAAATAAATTGTTATAATTAAAATCAGTCATTGATAAATAAAAAACCAATATTTTTTAACACAGAACTCAATGCAGAAATTATCTATATCATACAGATATACATAAATCAAGATGCAATAAGGTGATTTAGATCGAAGGTAATTCAATATTCATTTGTGTATAAATTTATGTGTTAACAACATATTTGTCAGGTTTTGAAAGGATTTCCCAATATTGGAAATAGGATCATTGTTTCTTACTAATTTTATTTAATAAATATATTCTAACAATTAATCAGTAAACACATCTACACAATTTTTAGTTATATCGATTTACAAATGCCAAGATAATTAAGTTAAAATAATACTGACCATATATTCATAATATAGATAATGTAATAATTATATCAAGTAATTCATACACTGCGAAAAGGAAATATTTTAAGCTACTACTATATTTCTCATGATGAATTCTTATAAATACATTTATCTAATATCAAAAAATATGTTTATAGTAAAATATGATTAAAACTGAACACGTTATTATTCCTTTTAGATTATTACATTTTATTAAATTTATATTATTTTTTGATATTAAATACTATACCTAAATTTATTAGAAATCTAGTAATTATTAAACTTATTTTCAATATCTTAAATAAACAAGAATATGGACATTAAGTGAATATTAAATATTTCATAAAGTAAATACTAATTATAGAAAAACGAAAATATATAGAGACCTCAAATAAGTCTTGATTAATAATATTTGTAGTACGACAAACCTGATGGATAATCGACCGGCGATTCCGCTGCAGTGGTCCACATGTGATGCGATGGATATTGAGGGACTTTGCAGATGCGCAATTTCGTAAGTAAGGTAGGCAAAAATAGGGAGCCAATGACGAGTAATTTTTTGATGAAGTGCACGCCAAAGAAAACTGGCAACATCATTAACTTTAACTTGAATAACTCCAACAGGATAACGATGGGAAAGATCAGCGCCTTTTTCTTCTTGAAAATCCGCACATCGGCTGTAATTTAACAACAGCTTTAAGTGTTGGTTCCACGCAATTGAGCGGCAATCGTTACGTTTATCATCGCTTCAAATCAGCTGTAATATTATGTTACAAAACGTTTTCCTAATAAAAGTACGTCCACCCATTCAACTCCTTTAATTAATATCTCATTTTAATTTAATTGTGTCAATCAAAGAGGAACAATTCTTTATTTGTTTCATAAATGACTTTTATTATAGTTTTTCACCGAATTACAATTAATACTGTACATCAAATTGTACTATAATCCTGTTATTGTTCCACTTTAATTGACTAGTATAAATAAATAACCGATACACTTTTTTGTTCGTAGAATTATTAAATAATAATGTTTTGTCTTTATTACCAGTCCTTCCTGTTTGCAATCGACTGAGCTCGTCCTCGTCTAAAATTAAAGGCCCCGGTGAAAAGCTGCGTGCCCCTGTAGTGTGATCGACCGTATACACCAGTGCTCGTTTAGTTAACAAGTCCTCAGCAGAGTCCCTAATAAAATTCAATGTTTCGTCCATTCCACTCTTAGTCCTAGGTAATTTCGGTAAAATTGCACCCGTCCTAATTGAAGGTATTCTAATTACTTTAAAAGGCCCATAGCTGAACTCCTGAAAATAATGTAAAAATACATCATTGTTAATTAAATAAAGCACACTCTAAGGAAAATACAATAGTTATGAACATATTTACATTTCTTAAATTTTGTTGTTATAAATGTACATTTGAATATTTGAATCAGTGTTTTCTTTAACTGTTTTAAATAATCATTAAGTATCATTTCATTTTAAGAAATATTCGACTTGTACAAACTGGTAAAACACGACCTATATATTATACCAGTTAAAGAGAAATTAAAACGACATATAGTACATATAAAAGTTTATCTTGTAAATACTAAATGTTCACATTTTATTTTAAATGTTACGGTCAAGAGATATTGCTACTATTTTGCTTAACAAACTGTTGACACAAAATATTCTTATCAAGATTCCTTTAAACCAGTTCCCCTATAACGTTATAGGCATACATTTGATGCATCAATCATTTTTTTCGTAGAATAAGTAGTGCAACTAAATTAAATATATATGAATAGCAAGCGAAAAACATTTTTTTCTTAAAGACAAAGGTTTTGCTTCATAGAAAAAAGGAAAAATTTTAAATTAGAAACATCGTGTTTGATATCTTGATTTGATGTACCAGCAATTTCATCTTTGTGGTTACTTATTATTGTCATAAATTTATTAAACAATTTTAGCGAGAACGGTAGATTCAGTCGTGATGTAGAATTATGATAGAAACAGAGGAATTTAAAAACTTTAATTATAATACTGTTGAAATTTCAAATGATGATAAATTGAAACAAATAATTTAACATTGTTAATAGTAAAAACGTTATTTTTCAGGCATACGTAATATTTTTTAACATTTTCTATTCTAACGACTAATATTTGCTCGTAATCATAATAAATAAAACAAAAAAAATAATACTTCTCTTACAATAATTCTTAGATACAATTATATAAGTCACGTCATACATTATGAAAGTATATGAAACGTCGTTCATACTTTCCTATTTTCCGTGATGCAATTAATAGCTTAAAAAGAAATGTAAACAGTAATGATACACTACGTTTACCATAACACTGTATATCTGCTGATTATTTCTTCGTGAAAAATTATGCATACATTATTATATAAAATTATTTTATTACCTTTTCCAAGGTTAGTGGATCTTCAAGCAATCAATGAAATGCCTGCATAATTTTAATAATATATTTTTATGTTATCATTTTTAAATATAAAGCAATATATTTTAAAAATACCACATTCTTTAATAATAAACATTAAATGAATGACACAGAAATTACTTCAGAATTCGTTCAGAATGTTCAACAAAACTAAAATATTGTTAATTATTCAATTATTTTATAACTTAGTTATCCAATTGTATTAAACATTGTTGAAAGTCTGAAACTTAAAACTTAAAATCGACACAGATTATATAATTAAATAGAAGAATCTCAAAATCTTTACGTAATAAAATACAAGTACAATTTCCTTTTCTTTTCACAAATAAGGTGCACCATTCAATAAAAATGATCAACTAGTGTTCAACATTACTAGACAAGTATCTTCCACTTAGCAATTCACCAAAATATTTTTGTTTTCATCACTTAGAGTAGAAAATTATATTCCATCCCTACAAAAATATTTACCCCGAGAAATTCATGGAAATCCACATCTCGTGTTATTATAATTCTTGCCTATGGCTAGTAAATTTCACACAAGTGGATGTATTTCCATTTGAATCTACCTTAATGCGTAATATATTATTACTTTAATTCATGAATTATCATACAATCCAACAAAAATTTATACTACCCCTAAAATAAGATTTTAAATGTAAATTCACCTTTTCCTTAACATTCTGTAACCACCGAACAGCCCTGTATTTCCCGCAAACCACCACATCTCTTTGAATGGCACAATCCCTTCGGCATCGTTCCACAAAAACACTGGAGGAATTGCTCGGTAACTGAGCACACGATTGTCCCACAAGGTGCAAGATCACTAAGGTCACAAGCAATAGCAGCGTGTCCCGCTTGCTAAAGTCCTGGTACCGCATCATCCGTGTATTTAATAGATCGCTAATTTAGAACTTCAATCACTATCTGTTCCTCATGTTTTGCAGCTGCGAGTAATTTCGTCCTTGACAACTCCGGGTGTTCATAGCAAGGCCATTGTTGCCTTGAACTTCTGCCGCGGATGCTTAAAATGCACTGAATAGTAAATGCCTGCAAGGTTCGCGAGTTGCAAATAACCGTGAATCGCGATGCTGGGAATAAGAAGAGTTGTGTAAGCTTACTGCCAGTAGGTTAGAGTGTGACTAGGCCATTTATAGAGGAAGGATTATAGGACGGTGGGGGCAATAGAAAACTGCTTAGATTTATCCCGCGAGGAGGCTGCATCCCGAGAGTTGCTAAGTGTCTCGTGGATAGCTGGTTAAGCGTTAGAATGTCGCTGATACCAATACGATAGCCGGTAAAACATTACATATAGTCGTTTCAGCGCGTCAATAAGATAAGTATATTCGATGACCTCTGACCAGAAAGTCCTGAAACGTTGGAAATATATGTCATATAACCTTCATACGTATGACACTGAGTGCAATTCTTTTTAAATTTATTATGCATTATTCCATCGAGCAATCCAAATTCATCAATCGATGATATATCTCATATTCCAAATAAATGATATCCTGCAACAATGACAACATGATTAATAGTTTTCTTAATTACAAAGGTGGGAAAGGTTAGGTTTTATATTTTAGCAAAGTTTTTTTCACTTCTTTACAGTGAACATTTGTAAATTTTTTGCTATTGAAGTATTTGATTAATGCATAAAATTAATTAAAATTTTGACGTGATTATTCATTGCTGAATTATGTTACATTTCATGCCAAGTTATAAAATACAGAAAATAGTTGTTCTACTGCACTACTAACTTTGAAAAATATGTAACATCGATAGCTAATAACATAATTATATCATGTATTAGAACTTATAATAACATTACATAAGTTACGATGGTCAGTGCTTTCTTAGCTAATAGAAAGTTAGTGCCGATCGCTTTAAAATGTACACATATTCCTGTATAGAATATTATTTAATGTTATATGATGAACCAAAAACAGCAATAATTTAAATCTGTCAGTGTAACTGCTCGCGTTATGCCGCACATCACATATTATATTCAACATTGTGTTAAAAAAAGTGCTTGAATTATCTAAGAAGTGTAACATAGTGTACACCTTTGTGAAACGCTTGGTGCGTTAAATTATGACTCATAAAACAGTAACAGTGTTTTCTACAAAGTCATCATGCCGAACGTTGAAAACATGACATGCAAATAGTAGAAACATTTTTCAATTATGTACTGACATAAACTATTACATTTTACGCATGTCATATTTACAGCTTATTTAAGTTTATTTATAAATTAGTACAAATTTACAAATTGATTGATGTAGGATCGATTTCAAAGCAAAAAACAACATCAAGTACAATTCCAAATGTAATAATACAAAGATATAAATGGCATATGTTACGAGCTATAAATATATCTTAAAACATAATTTATCTTATTTTTTCTTTAAAATTATCCATTTACTTCCCAAATGCTAAAAATAACAATAGATCCTTTCTTTACTTATCTCTCTCACGTGCAATTTTAGTTAATGTTTAACACTTATCAAATTTGAATATAATATCCGGAAAAGTGTAAATAAGCATCGAGGATAACTGGATTGCACAGGATCCGGTGCAATCAAATTGTCGTTAATGTTATACGTTGTATGACAAACTGGGTTATAGAAGAAAAAAAAGGGGTCATTGGGCTTAGCGAGTCGCTCATGTGCTATGGATAGGTGTTCCGAAGTGCATTCCTATATTAATTTCCGTCAATTCGCCGCGTTACTGATGTCTTATTTGATTTGTATTAAAACAACCGGTTCACGCGAAGTAGCATTTGAGCGAAAGCTCACCTATCCGCCAGAAATCAAGTTTAGTAGTAATTGATGTAACCCGGATTAGTTAACATAACGTCCCAAGTTGATAAATTTTTCGTTGCTTAAAATAGAGCATGAGCGCATAAGAAATCAATCCACTAAACAGGATCCCAATTAATGATGATTTTATTTTAAACGCTATATGTTATCAAACTTCAGCACAAATTTATAGCACGCTAAAAAGCTGCAGCAACTAAAAGACTGGAAGATGTACGATTCCTCTATTTATAGGTCGATCGCGTCATAAATCATGCAAAATGAATAATGATAATAATAATTATAGTATTTCAATTCAATTAATCAATCAATGAAGACGGACGGATCAGTAGAACGTGTCCACTGATCAAAGACATAGTCGACGAAAATTTAATATTAAGTCCCGTAAATGCAAGGTCACGTTATAACGTGTCGCATACTGATTATGAAAAAAAGGCAACTTTGTAACATACGTCGATAGGTTTATGCGCGTCCGCGCCACATTATCAGAGTAATTACCTCCCCTCCTGTTGATTAGTATCAGAAAAGTCATTATCACTCATTTTATTGGTATGTGAGTGCTCTCAATATAAGACTGTATTTATATTAAAACACCTCGTCGATGTCAGAGGCCACACATTGGATATGTGTCTGCAAGATGGAAATCGTGTGCCGGATTCAATGACAAACTGTCTGCTCGTACAGCTGATGAATATTGCTGTGATCCATAACGGTCTGCAATAGAAAGAATAAACATATTTATGAGTTGTTTTTTATTCTTGTCTTATTTCAACCAGCTTTTCTTTTATTTAGCTTCCTGGTACTTGGGTACCAATCTTAAAGGTTACGGAATACTTTTATAAATCAACATGATATTAAAAAGAAATATTTAAAATAAAATATAATTGTGTAGTGACATCGATTTCTGATTTTAATTCCTAACTAATAAAGGATATAAAATGCACATATAGTAAATACTGTTTCAAATTTATCAACGTCAAAGAATGAAATAAAATGTCTTATTACTATGTTGTTTGCGCTGCTTCTTGACAAACAAAATTGTCCAATCGCTATTCACAGTTATATCTTCAAAGTAAAATTTTATTACCTTAAACGATGTAGCATGTGTAATTTACTATTGGTAGTTTACCTCTTGATTTTAATGTTTAAGAATTCAATGATTAGTATTTGTTTGTAACAATTTTGTATAAAGTGGTAACATATAAGTATTCATTTAGAAAATTAACCACATTGATATTTATCTCAAAAATATTTTGAAGTATCGTATAAAACGAGTTCAGCACCTTTAGTTCTAAATGAACAGAAAGTGAAATGACCTGTAATAAAGTAAAAACGTGTTATTCTTTATATGATAAAGTTCTTTAATAATACAATGAAGATTAATAAAAAGCTTATTTGTCAATGAATTCAAAATACTTTTTCCAATTTATTCTTTCAATAGAACATTTTTGTATACAAAAGTTTGTTATCAGATCAATGAGATTCATTTAACCATTACTTTATATTAAAGAAAATATAAATAAATTATTTAAGTAAAATAATAAAAAAATTGTAAATATACAATTAATACTTACAAGTGTATTTATTTAGACATATCTGTACAAACTCTTGGCAAGCACATTCATTTCAAATTCTTCGCGAGGACGAATCTTCATGTATCACCTGTTGTTACATCGTGATTGCAATATTCGAACCATCACCGGTTTATGATCAAACTCGATTACCTAAAAAATAACTAAAATATAATGTATCCTATGATAATAAACTCAATCGATATAATATTCTATGATATAATTGAATATGAATACTTCTAAGTCAATATAAGGACCGAAAATGAATATAATTTTTATTTTGTACAAGTTATTTTCAAAACAGAAATTTGAATCTAGGACCATAAAAAATCAACAGATGAAATAATGTGCAGAGTTTGGCAAATAAAAACAAGAGAATAACATTTGAAATGTTCATTTAAGAAGTAAAAATTGGAATGAATATTAAAACATATTTCACCGCTTTACGTACGTAGGACGTAAAATTGAGCCTTGGTACCATTGACCTACTCTTAAGATACCGAAAACGAAAGGTAGGAAATGACAACACGCGTTGGTGGTCGGTAAGCATTTTATCAAACTGGACCTGAAGCAAAAATAAACTGGCGCCTCGGCACAGTGCCCTCTCTTCCAGCCGCTCCTATGACAAGAGAAATCTAAATGTTTGATATTAAGGTATGCGACCGTGCGTTTCCGAGACCCAATCGTTCAAGTTCACGTTACATTGGATGACCCTGCATTGAACTCTGATGAATCCTGACTTAATTGGCACACAGAAGTGAGATAAAATTTAACAAATACATCTGCAAAATGAAAAAAGATGTGGTTAAAAATGAGAATGAAAACATTTTAAATGAGTAATTTATGATTCATAATATAATACAATTTGATGAAAATAATTAGTACAATATGTAAGATAGTTACATATTATATATTCCAAATATTGTTGCATATGATATATATATAAATATTTGTACTCAATGCAATAAGAAAAAATTATTATTGATTACTTTTATGTATCTAATGTATCTAAGAACAGATCAAAATAAACAACAATTAAATAATTGAATTATTATTTTCATTAAATGTTCAATACTTTATTTGAAACAACCGATACGCAATTAAAATAACTGTATAACTCAAACAATTGAGAACACCTATAGTGGTAATCGTTTTATTTCAACTCAAATTGTTTCGACAATAATCTTTCTCATCAAAAAAGAACATTATGGACTTCTGACCGATTTTGTTCCGATCAATCAGATAAGGAGATTAAACGAAGTGAAATGTTTCAGATTCATTGCAAAATAAAATTAAATTTTTATCAATTAAAAATTACATATAATCTTTTTACTTTGACATTTAATTATTATATTTAATTGCTTTTATTAGATTTAATAAGCAGTTAATATAAATTATTATTAATAAATGTGACATTAAAAGGTTTAAAATTATTTCCCTCTGATAAGTTCTAAGTTTTGGAATGAAGACAAGTCAAATTCATTCTCCTTGTACGTCTTCGTGATTTCTAAAAATAAACTATTTTCAATTAAAGAAGTTCTACGAATATATAGTCCGTAAAATTTTTATCTTAAATATATTTGTTCGTATAGAAAGTAGATAAATAATTAATCTAAAAAGTAAACGTTATACTGTATATATTATATACATATATAAAGTAAAAATATGAAATTTTTAATGTGCAAATGTTGAAATAAATTTTTAATGCATTCATAATAGACGTTGTCAAACTCTGCAAAATTTATTACGACAAGATCTTGATGTTTTTGATAAACAGCACTCAAGTCGTTGAATTCGTGAAAATTCATGTAAATTGTTCGTTCAAATTTAAACACGAATAATTGGCTAAGACTTTGACTGACCTACTTACATTATCATGAATGTGAGAGAAATTAATCAACATCCAGCTGTTCAAGAACTCTAACGCTTTATGTCATCGTAAGCACGTATCTGTTTTAAATATTCATACATATTAAAATGAAATGTATTATACATATGCTTAAGTTGCAGTTCATTCACTTCAGTAGAATAGCTTATTACGTGGAAAGTAAAATATGCTACTTTTTTTGTGAAAAAACCTTACTAAAAAGAATTACAAAAATTACTAAAATTAATACGAACAGTTTTATAAAGCATCATTTTGCATAGCATAATTTGAAAGAATACTTTGATAAGGGATATTCAATGTTAACTCACCCTTTTAAGTTCGAAATAGTATTTAATCAGAGCAATTTCACTTATATTTTCCTTGTAACTATTTTACACTTCAAATATTTCCCTTGTAACTATTTTACACTTCAAAATCTTAACAAACCATAATATATATGATTTTCATTCGTTTCTCATTCAATGTGATGTTAATAAAATAACAATGTCTTTACATTTGTATGAAAACTATGATAATTTATGGAAAATTCTAAAGCCATTAAATGAACAAATTTACAAAAAAGTAATGCAAAACCAAGCACAATAAAATAACGCATGACTGTTATATTTAAATTGTTAGTTCTTACTTAGTATTTTAATTTGACATAAAACATCAATATAGGTTATATACACTATAAATTTATTTAAACAAAAAACAAATCGAAACAATAGCTTTGTAGTAAATATACTTGTTTCGTCCAGTTCACTGCCGCGAAGCCTGAGATAAATTTGTTAAATCACACAAATTTTAATTAACTGTGATCAGAACTCTTCAGACTTTATACTAAAAATAATAAAAAATAATGTTTTTATGTGAAATTCAATTATATTAGTTGTGGAGTAAGAAAAAGTATGAAATGTATTTATTAACCTTAGCATTTGAAAAACAATCTAATAATAATTAAACAAAATTTGTGAAATAATTAATAATTAATAATAGGTAAAAAACATCTTTGGTATAATAAAAGCATTAATTAAACATCATCTTTTTTCTTTCATTTCTTTTTCATTAATTACTTTAGGCCAATTACATAAAAAATGTTAATTTCATTATTATAAATTTACTCCAGTTTAATAGTTATTTTTCTTATTCACTGTAAAATTTTAATTTATATAAAACATTTTCTCAAATTGTATACATAACAATGATGTTCATTAATATATATATATATATATATATGCCATCACCCCACTAACAAAGGATATTTTATAGATATCTCTGATATCTTTAAGATACTTTATAATAATGTTTGTAGTCCATCAAAAAATTGTTGAATACTCATTTAAAATGCCAATTATATATATATTATATATATTATATATATCTTAATTAACAGTTTCTGGCTGACTATTAAAGATTTTTAAAATTTGTAGGTAATTTCAATTAAAAAAGGTTCCAAAATGTCACATATAGAAAACTAATTGATGACCTAGTGGGACAAACTGAAATCTCTTGAATTGACTTTACATATCTTGATCTGCCTCTCCACTTAACTTTTGCCCCGTATATCGAAACTTCCTGGTCTCGTTTATTTATACTGCTAATTGTTAATCTAACATTAGAATACCAGCAGAAATATAACGTCATCTTACGTTAACATAAAGAACTTTCGTACAGCAGTGCGCGCGCACTCCGGTTATCGATGCGGATTGTGGAATTCAAACTAGCAGAGAAATGGAAAGAGAGAGACCACTTGTTTGAGGTAAGAGAAAAAGAGAGATGCAAAACCGGACTGGACTCTGGAGTGAGCGGCTCAGTGGCAGGTCATACATTCTTGTCTGACTGAACGCACTATCGGAGCGGTACTTATCACAGAAAACAGTGCATTTTCCGAATTTCCGACTATAAATTGTGATATAAGTGAGTCAGTTGGACTCCAGGATCAATAATTTCAAGACAATGTCGACTGACATGAGAATAGACATTGAAAAACCAAAATGGGATCAAAGCACGTACGCAGGACGAGCGCGACATTTTTTGACCTTGACCAATCCTCTCAACGTCTTCGCTACACCTACGCAGCTTGAACGTGCTCGTGATGTGGTGACAAAATACAGGTATCAGACACTGTAAATACAAACACAGCTGTTGATGTGTATAGTTTGGAACACTGACAGGAATTAGTGTTTTTATAAATAGATGAACATTTAAATGAAAGTACTTTAGTTGACAAGTAGTTATTCTCAAGAAACGTACAATATATGCTCCTACTTATGAAAGAAAATTTATCTCAGTTCATTCATCTGAAGAAGAGAAATAATTTCATTCACAGATCTCACTTGATTTCAGAACTTGAATAAATTTGAGATAAGATTCATGTTGTGAATTTAACAAAAATTACACAAACAATTAATATTATTTTTAAAGGATTTAAGAATTAAATACAATTTAATGTAAACAAAAAATATAAGTTTATATGGACAAATTTATGTTGTTTTTTTAATCACTTATTCAGAAAGTAGTATTTATTTTCACTGTTAAATTTTTAAAAGAATTCCTTCACGTTTGTTATGAAAAATATATGCAATACCATGCAAAGACCCGACTGACGATCCATGCGATGACAGCCTTCAGACTGAACTGTTACGCTTATACTCACACTCGTCAAAGTTTGTTTACTTTTTTACCCTAAAGAAATTAAATAAAAAATAATGAAAATAGTTCCTTGATTACATAATAATTAGCTAGATTTTACATATTCTATGTAAATTACCTGTTATCTATCTACTATCAACGTAATCGAGTGGACATTTCAGTGTTCCATATATTTATTTTAATCTAACTTTTACCTTCAATCTATCATTGTTTTATTGAGGTACTTACTTGTTATTTGTTTAAAAAAATATTTATTTTAAAGAAATTATATGTCTAATTGTTATTAATTCGTAGTGACAGTTTATTGTAATTTAAAACGAAAAGTATAATGTTTTGTGCATTGTGTACCTTGAAACATAGTTACATACTTAAGATATTATAATTCACAATTTTACTTCTTAACTTGTAATTTGTTTAAAACATATTATTTATAAAAAATATTAGCTATATTATACTTAAAACATTTACTTTATAACCTGTTTTCAAATGTTTTCTTTCAAAATAAACATCACAATTTAACAATTTCTGCTGTTTATTCTCATTTTTAGTGAAACTCTGATGAATATCAATCATGTAAATATGTCTCCTCATATCTTTAATGTCTTTTACAGTTAAACATAATAATTTGTATTCCACTTCAGGTCTGGAGCAACATTAAAACAATTAGGAATCAATGAAAATGAATTGTGGTCTTGTAAATATTTGTATGATAGTGCTTACCATCCTGACACCGGTGAAAAAATGATGCTTATTGGACGCATGAGTGCTCAAGTACCAATGAACATGACAATAACTGGATGTATGATGACTTTTTATAGGTAAATAAAGGTCTTAATAATACCTTTAATGATCTTTAACGATACCTTTAATGAAAATAATAAGCATTAAAGATTTATAAAATATATTTTTTTTATTAATCAGCTACATTTGAAAAAAAAATAAAATAAAAATTTTGCTTGTATTATAAATTATATAAGTTGTAAGTCTTAGCATACATTTGAAAGCAATAAAAGTGGTTCGATCTTCGACCCTATGTATTTCTTATATTTGATTACAATTGCAATAACATGCTTCACTAGCTAAATTATGTGGTGAAATGAATTACAATGATTATTATCATCAAAAACTTAAATTTATTACACTGAGAAAAATGTGATAGAAAATATTACTGTATTTAAGTTTGTTTCAGATACATATCTGGTTTTCAACAAAAAATTACTGTTTTTTAAAAGAAAATATTTCTGTTTTAAATACAAACATAACGTTTAAAACTGATGTTTTGCTTTTAAAAACAATAATATTTATTCGAAGACTGGCATACAATTCAAACAAAGTTAAAAACAGTAATATTTGTTGTCGTATTTTTCTCAGTGTACTTACGAATAAAATTTTGAATTTAAATTTTAAGTTTACAAGGGGCATTTCGAACACATAACCTAAAATTCATAACTAAAATGACTTTAAATTTATTAATAACAAAATGAAATTTATGAAGGATGAATGTTGTACAGATTCAGATTGGAAATATCAAAAGAAATCAAAAAATGTAACATACATTTTTAGTTGTTATATAATCATGAAATTATAAAGATATGAAGTTTTTTATTTATGAAGGAAGAAAGTATTTTAGTATTTCACTAGTTACTCATTATACTTGATCTATTTCTGCTTAAAATATATATGATATTGCAACTTTTTCTATCAAAAACTTTCTAGCAAGTAAATATAAATTCAACTTAAAAATATTTATTTACGAATTGACTGTTAGATATTTACTCAAATAGTGCACAATATTTATGAAATAAAATTTATTGGTAAACTGAAGAGTTACCAATTCATTTTATTTTGAATGTAAATAAAATTATATAATGATATATTCATTATAAATTACCATGTATGTAAATGAATAAAAGAGAATTCTTTGATTAAAATTGAATTCTTGTTGTTAATAGGTCTACGCCAGCCGTAATATTTTGGCAATGGTTCAATCAGTCATTCAATGCAGTAGTTAACTACACAAATCGTAGTGGTTCTAGTCCAATACCAATTGAAACGTTAGTGAAAAGTTATGTAAGTGCCACTGGTGGCGCTGTTGTAACTGCACTGACACTTAATCGTCTTGCTAAGAGAGGACCTCCACTGATGGGACGCTTGGTACCCTTAGCAGCTGTGGCAGCCGCAAATTGTATCAACATTCCTTTAATGCGAATTACTGAATTGCAAGATGGTATTGAACTTCAAAATGCAAATGGAACTGTTGTTGGTCACAGTAAAAAAGCTGCCGTCCAAGCTATCTCTTCTGTTACAATTTCCCGAATTTTGATGGCTTCACCTAGTATGGGTAAGAATAATTTAAATATACAAAAACATATATCTACATGTAATGCAAATTATTTTAGGGTTGACCACAATAATTTCAATGTTTAATCTAAAAAAAGAAATAGAATTTATCACAAATTATATTTGTTATTATTTATATAATTATTATTAATGAAGTATTGTTTTATTTTAGTGCTGGCGCCTGTGGTAATGAATTACTTAGAAAAAAGACAATTACTTCGCAATATGAAATGGGCTGGTGGGCCAATACAAGTACTGATCTGCGGTGTTTGTCTAACCTTTGCAACACCATTATGCTGTGCACTTTTCGCTCAACAAGTGGCTGTCCCATTGGAAAAACTTGAACCTGAAGTACAAGAACAAATTCGCACAAAGGATCCTAAATCTCAAGTTGTTTATTACAATAAAGGTCTCTAAGTTTTCATATCATACAGATATGATAAAGCAAGTTCTCAGGGCAACTGAGCAGATACAGATGAAATTTCATTTATCCATTTATATATGGTTATTATGTACTCTGTTCAGTTGCAAATGTTAGCGACAAGAGTGATTTTAAAATGACAATATCTTTTTGAACTCATAAACAGCTGTAGAATAAATGTATTTTTGTCAGATGTACAAAATCAGTTACCAGAACATAAAACATTCCAAATAAAATAAACGCTGTAAATTATAAAAGAGAAAGAAAAAATTATCGTAAAGTAATGCAAGTAAATTAAACAAGAATTGATTATAATGCGCTTGACCTTAGAACTGTTACTATTTTGATGGAATTGTAACAGATGTTACAATGAATTTATCATAAAAGTGTTGATTCACAGGTAACAAAGTTTAAATGAAAATTAATTTTCAGCCAATGTTCCCATGGTTATATTTTCTTACTAATATGTAAATAAATTTTATTAATTTATGTTAGTGATTTTTAAAGGAACTACTAAGATAGTGCAAACTTTATTTTTCCTACATTTTAAATGTAAATGTCATCTCTGTTTATCCCTAAAGTTTGATAACAAACAAAGATCATGAAAACCGTACTTTTATGTTATATTATAAATAAAATGTAATTTATTCATATGAAATGAGTTCTACAAAACTATAATATATACTTAAGGTGATGTTTTGATTTAATTGTCAAATAACAATCTAGTATCTAAAGACAACCAGTGAAGAGAATTGGAATATAATCTGATATAATATAATGAAAAAGTGACAATTATTGACGAATCATTGGATATATTTAACAAATATTCTATTTATAGTATGATTTAAAATTTGTTACTTGTTAATCAACAAAAACCAGTATATAAATATATATATATGTATACTGAGAAAATATGACAGAAAAAATTACTGGTTTTAACTAGTTTTAAATGTTATACTTATAAATAAAATTGAAAATTTTTACTGAAAGACAGATATACATCTGATATACAATTAAAAACAGAAATTTTTTCTGTTATAATTTTCTTAGTTTATATGTAATTAGTTGGATTAAAAAATAAGTTTTATAACTATTAACATACATATGCGATACGTTAATAAATTTATGTATTAATTTTTATGATAAAAATATTATTTTAAAAATTAATTTTATAAAAACAATTAAATAATACTTTTATATAATCCCCAATTTATAATATTATAAATTTTTATAAATTATTTATATAATTCTAATTATTCAAATATATATGATAAAACTCATGTATTTATTTATCTAATAAATGTAAAAAATGGATTTCCCTTATTTTTCGATCCAACTATATGATGAAATTAAAGAAACTAACTTTAACTGCCATTGTTGTATGTTAACAGAGACAATAAAGTTTTAATTATATAAACAAATTCCTTTATTTTGATTTCACCCTAAACAACTTGTACACATAAATACATATACTTAAAATAAATTTTCTTTTCCTCGGGGAGGAGGATATGGATTCATAGTAAATCGAATTTTTGGTAGAAGTTGAACTTCAGCACGAGGATTAAAATACCTAACTTTCTTCGGTGGTTTTATTTTTCTTCCATGCTTTCCTGTTTTCCTTTGCCAAAGACCACTTGCCGGCCTATTACCTAATTCTCGATTTTTCTGCACACTTCCGATGTGGGTAGTTCCATGGTCTATATTGGACAACCGGCCAACACTTGCCATGCATGTTTGGAGAAGACTGAATTCTCTCTTGCTAGGAATTTTAATAACTACTCGATGCTCTCCATCTACAATTTCTTTACGTAAAATTTTAGCAGAATTTCCTGCAGAATGAACTAAAACTCCACCTTCTCCTGGATATTTTTCAACGTTATGAATAACTGTACCAATAGGCAATGCTCCTAAAGGATATGTATCGCCCTCTTTACATCTAACAGGATTCCTTGGTATCCCACAATGAGTACGAATAATATCACCACGTTTCATATTTTGTGTAGCAAGAATATACTTTAATTCTTTGCCATGTGATATTAAAGCTACATTAGCGGTCCTGCAACCACATTTAAACACATCAAGGACTCTCTCTTCTCTTGGACTTTCATTTAGATCAGATGGACCAGGTCGTTTATATACAACCCAATGAAATTTCCATTTTACACCTCCTCCAAGTTTTTTGGCTATCACTCGTCCTGAAAACAAATAATTCAATAAATATATAATACACTAATATAATAAACTTCAGAATCTATGCATTAATCTATCACCTTATACTCGAATGAAGTTTATATAAAAAATTGTTTCTTATCTTACGTATCAATTTGTTTTACAAATTTTATTTGAATATTACATTATACTTATTTACTATTTAACATTGTTAATTAAGCACAACTTGAACCAATATTATTACATAATAATAATTGCTGACAATAAACAAAATTGAACTCACATTTATGTTCAACTCAGTTCATGATATAAGTTATGGAAATATGATTAGTATAATAAATGTATAAGGAATACTGCTATTATTTCTTTGATACTCCCTTTTAAATTACATTAATTGCAATTGGTGAAAAAATTTTGGTTGTAAATTATAAATACATTAGCATATGTTATTATATCAAAAAACTGGCAATTAAATGAAAAAAGTAATAACAGTCGAGTATAGTAGTAATAATTATATAATTTACCATATGTACTTTGCTCCAACTTTGAAAATAGAATAATAGATGTTTTGAAATATTTCACTTTTTTTAATAATTTGACATGTTCTATTTTTTGTAAGAAACATTAATTTCTACCCATTGATTTTTTTATCTTATGATATATTTGAATCAAAATTCTTCATAAATGATATTGATTCATAAATATTAATGATTGACATATTTTATAAAAAGAATGACATTAAAAAATTATAGTGTATTTTAAATATAAAGTGGGGGTATCCAAGTTTCTTCACTGAGAGACCTAATTGATAATCTTAATTAAATGCTATTAATGTATATCCTATAAACTTTAAAGATTTATTCTATTAACTAATACATATCTCAAAATATTTAAGCAAATAAATTATTGGCAACTGATTATTTAATATAAACCACAAAAGTGAGGTTAGGATTAACTTAGTATTTCAATACACATAATTTGGATTGCTAAACTTGCAACGTATATATATGTATATGTATAAAATATAATATTATTGATGATTTAGATATGAGTAATTTAGATGGTGATATTTTTGCTGATTTAAAAATCTTGATTTCCCAACTTGAAAATTTCACTCATTTCACACTCCCAGTCAATATTGAATTCCACAAATTATTTTATTTTAATTTATCATATAATCATTTTTTAAATAGTTGCTTTTAAATGGTTGTTTATCTTCTTATAGCATCTTTCACAATGTATACTAAATAGAACATGTAAATAGAAATGTCAGTAAGAACATTTATGGAAATGATATTTTAGACTTACTAAAATGTTTGCCTTTTGCTTTATAAATTCTGTTACATTTGATTCACTATATGTGATCTTTCTATAAGTTTATTTAAACTTGTGCATAATATTTCATCTAATATTTTATAAAACCACACAATATAAGTCAGATTTAAGGTTATGTACTTACAAATGACATGAACTCTATGTAAACTTTTAGTTAAATGCTAAAGTGAAACTAATAATGAAATTGTTAACAGAGTATTAGGTAGATATAGGAAAACTAAATTATAATTTCTATTAATGTATAAACATTATAGCTTTTCTCTGCATATTATATTCTTTATATTAATGATTATGTTAAAAAAACACAAACTCATAATTATATAAATCTTACTTATTTTTTCATATTTCTTTATTGCAAAATGTTAGATTAGTTACATTTTATTATTTTGCTTGTATATTATTCATAACAAATTATTTTCATGACTTATGCATATCATATACAAAAATTCTGTTTTGTAAGCTGTATATATACATATACATATATTGACTTGAAAATAAAGGGAATCATACTTTTAATCATCAAATTCTTCATCAGAAGCAAGATTGTGATATTTGCAATTATTGGATTTATAAAATATATAAAAATATTAATGAAGAATATATATTATCTTCCTACATATGAATAATATAAATTAATAATTGAAAATTAAGATTTTTATTTAAAATACAAAACATGTATAAGTACCATGAGAATATATGAATAGTTGATACATATAAAATATTTAATCCTTAATAAATTTTAAAACAATTCTATTAATATATAAAAACATAGCTTAAAAAATTCCTTTAATTAAAAAGTAGTATTTTTGTGTCTGTCATATTATATAACCTCAATATTGTTTTGGCAATTTATAACAATAGATAAGTAAAATATTCACAATAAACTTCAAAATTAATAGCAAACTACAGCATTGCATTTGGATTTTTTCATAGATAAAACAATTTTGATGATTAATATAATCAATTACATATAAGAAATGTTTTGAACACTAAGTTTAATATAAAATAATAGTACATACTTTGTTATAATTATCTGTTAATAAAGTAATCACTGCAGTTATAACACATATTAAATGTGACTTGATATTTTCCAATTAAATATATTCATTAAATTTCATGTTTAAATCACATGTGAGTTAAAAATGACTATGTAATAGTTCCACTTCACTCACATTTATTATGACAACTTATCAAAATACGTGTTCACTTTTTAATTCAAGAATTAAAACATCTGAAATATGCAGAACTGCATTTTATATTATGTTTTTGTTAATTAAGCGTACTTTTTAAAGTACATAAAAGTGCCAGATTCCAAAAATTGTTCTGATAATATTAAAATGAATTCTATATAAGAAATAACAGTGGTTCATTCTTGGAGATACGTTATATGAACATTCTCTAAAAACCTGGTTGTGAGCATTAATATTTTATTGTTGCCACCTGGTGAACCATCTATATTTAATAAAATAAGCTTTAAAAAATAGGAATAATATATATTTATTTGTTTAGAACACTGAAATATTTCAGAGGGCACCAGCCCTATCCAGGAACGTAGACATCCCATGGTTACGTTCAATAGCTATAGTCATTTGTTCAAAGTATCAAACAAATAACAGTTAATATAGCACTGTATATGTTTAATTATGCTTATATAACTGGAATAATATTAAGATACACAAATAATAATGTATAAACAATTAAAAAAACAAAAAAATTGTTAAGGATATCATCTCCCTACCCCCACCACTCACGGACCGTTTACATGACAGAACAAATGCTACCCATAGCTCTCACTTGTTTCTGGTGCATTTTTAATATTATTTTAACACTTTAGGCAATGTTAATGCAAGTACAAACATCCTCAAATGTAAATAATATTAAAATAATAATTAAAATATGATTTATAAACATAATGACTTTTGTTCTAGTTGGTGGAAAATTGAACCAAAGGAGTACCAACAATACTCCATGCGCCCTCTAGGTAACTTTGTTTTCTGGATGACTTCTTTTTGAACACTATTCTTTGCCTTTGAAAATATTAAATAAATCTTAATCAATCAATCCTTAAATGATCTTTACTTATAGTTATCTTACTAGAACCCTTATTAACATTATCAGATTCATATATTCCAATTGATATATTAAATAAAAGTAAATAAAATATTTAAGCAAAAACATTCACTTTTTCTTTTAATTCTTTTCCTTCTAAAGTACAATCAAATGGAAACAATTAAAAATAACATTAATTATAAGTAAACTTTAAATAATTTTATATGTATGTTAATAGTGTATAGTATAATTAACATAAATAATGAGAGAATAATGAGAGAAAAATGATAAATGTCATGAACCAATATGTACTTTAGATTTATCAAACTTTTAGTTTATATTTTTTTTATAAATAAAACATATTAATTATTTATAAATAATAACATTAAGAATAATAAATAGTTGTTGCAATAATTTATCATAAAATAAAGAATATAACATTCTCATTTAAAATTGAATTGCAGTGTTACCCATTCCGTGTACGTCATTTGTTCCATTTATTGTCAATGTCTATCCCCATTTGTTTTTATTGCATACTAATTAAACTTCTGTACATTTATAAAGCAAGATTGAAGATCAATTTATAAATAAGTTATGTTAATAGTTTTTATTATACAAAAAATTTAGTTTATTTTAATAAATCAATAAAATTAAATTATAGAAAATATTTTATCATTATATTTCTTCAAAATTACCTCAAAGACAGCTCTTTCATGTTTTATATTAATGTCAAAAGTGTACACAATGTATTAGATTAAATAATTAATTTAAATCCTGTATAAAAAACAATACACTTAAAATGTCAATATTAAAAGTCAACCTAAAGCTCGTTCACCTTCATTTTTTTTTAATTTTCTACTTCAAGTTACCATTTAAAGGAATTAATATTTATTTATTTTATGCAACTCTATTTACTAAATGTAAAATATGAAAAAATGTATTGTATAGTAATAATAATAAACAATATATACAAAAAGAAGGGTATAACTTATTCCAAATTATTGCAAATGTATTATTTCCATTACATGTTATTCAGTATAGACTGATATAAAAACTATTATAAATAAAAAAAAACTTGATTATAAATAACATTAATCATTTTCAACATTACATTTAAATTCAATATATCAATTTTACAATAAATTTTATTAAGGGTATGATAAACTGCTAGAAATTTGAGAAAACCTTTTAAAATTTTGTTTAATCTTGAATACGTATTCAAGATACCTTTTTCCTACTTTCCTTTTTTTATTCTTTCTGTCTGCTGATTCTTTTTTTTATATTATTAATACTATAATAATAATGTACAATATTGTTTTGTTTTTTCTTCCCAAATACTGAATTCACTTGTTTTTCACATAATTCAAATACATGTACAGACATTGAAATAAATATACTTTAAACGCTACTCAATTTTTAAATATAAATTGCAACTAACTTAATATATTTTCTTAATTATTTAAAATAAATAATTGTTTATAATAACTAAAATAATATAAATAAGCTATAATAAATATATTTTAAACAGATGAAAAATACTGAATTAGTTATGATTTGATTTTATAAGTAATAACAATGTTATTTATTCTCAAATTTTTTACCACGTACATTATTTTACAACTTTTTTTATATTTCACTAAATATTTTATTTTATAAATACTGTATAAATTCTGTATAAATACTGTTATATGTTTTCAATACTATTATTAATATATTTATTATACTTTTTTTAGTTTTTTAAAATATTAAATTTTATTTTGATGAATATAATTTAAAGTTTAATTACAATAAGGATAATTGTTATAATTATAAATAATTTAATAAAAAACAAATGAAAAATCTAGCTTTCATTTATTTTAAGCAGTTTAACATATCAGATGACAATTCTGAGGAGTTCCGTGCTTAAAATTTCCAAACTATAAATTTGGTTATTTTCAATAATTTTTTTTTATATCTTTAAAATATAAGATATTACACATTTAAAGTTGATAAATTAATAGTCTATTTAGTATATTAATCAATATTCTCTTTAAATAAAGACAAATGAAGTCTTAAATAATAGACGTCCAGGGTAGACCTTGGTAACCTAGCAACGTAGCTTCCGCTTTTCTGTCATCCCCCTCTCATGCCATGTATTGACCATATTATTTAAACAACTGAATAACATTTTCTAACCCATATTTAAGTAATAACTAACCATAGAATATAATTTATACATTAAACACATATCTTTTGAACTTTAATTAAAAAAAAGTACTACCTCAAATCAGCTATATGCCTTAACTCATCCTTCGACCTACAACTTATTCCGCTTTTTTTTTTCAAAATTTATAAACAATTAATAACAAATGCTTCAATATTGGTAGCTTATGGTAACATTCACTTGTTTATCTAATTTCTCAATCAATTATTGTTTACTGTTCAATAACCTACAAAAAAAGTCCACATGTACGTGCAAGGCTTATGTTATATATATGCAAATTTAAGACGTTTAAACCTTAAAATGAATGACAAATGTATTAAATTACTCTTATTTTTTGCAATTTAAGTTTAAATTGTTATTAACTAGAACTTTTATATAGAAAAAACAAAAATAAACAACAAACATCATATATTAGCAGCCCAATGACAATACATACATTGATTTTTAACCTTTCATGTTGTAATGTTACAACATTACTGAAATAATGTTTTATTAATAAAATAAACTTACGTAATTAATAAAATTGATTGTTAACTTGCAAAAATACTGACCAGTATGAGGATCACGCCCACCTAGATGTGTTGTTTCCAATGGTTCAACTGTATATTCATCTTTAAAATGCACAATTCTTCGAAAATAATTGCCATTAACTCCAGGTAAGGGTTTTATTACTGGAACCCAAGTTTTTGAAAATCTAATCGGCTGAACATTATTAAAAGATGTAATTATTTGAGGCAGATTGAAAAGCCTTTTCATTAACGCAGCCATATTTGATGTTTATACTGCAAACGATGGCCGAGTTACAGCATGATGTTCTATGTATTACTATAGTTTCAAAAATTCCGTTGCATACGAAATTTATTTATAAAAATATATTCTTAAACACAGAATTAATTAATTTATATGAAATCATATGTATACTACATAAATATTCACTTTTTTATTTAATTTTGTACTAACTATAAACAAGAACAACACTACAGCTTTTTACTTATTAACCCACTTGCGATTCGTAATATTCGTTCACACGTAACAAATGTAACAACATAATATTTACTCTCTTAATACCAACAGTACCGAATACTTGTAAACTAAACATTATAATTGTCGCGTTTTTCAATAAAATGCATTTCTTTATTATTAATTTGAGACAATTGGCAAGGATTTGAATTTAAATATATTATTAATTATTATGTAATTTACTACAATGTTAATATTTTGAAGAGAAAATTAACTTTATGCGGTTATAAATGATAATAACAATAAGTATTTTATTTAAAGTAAAATGTTGAATTAGAACGATACCTTTATAGTTTCTTTACTATAGTAATTCTTAATAAATTACATTATAAGAACAATTTTTATTCAATTTTAAAAAGTTGAATATAAATAGTTTTTAAGCAATTCACTTTTGTATTAAAGATTTCTGGTATCTGAAATTAATTGAAGAAAATTTAATATTTCAAAATCTTATATTTTGACCATTGTTTTTCTATTTCAATGAACAAATAAATAAAGTCTATTTAAAGTGATTTAAGTAAATAAAAATTATACAGATTTCTATAACCTTTTTTACAAGGAAAACAGATTGGAATAGATTACAGCGGTTTCGTGTCAATAAACTAAAAAAAATTGAATAGCAATTATTTAATCTCCATCTTGTATTATGGATTCTGAATTCGTTACAATAGTTTCTAGTAAACAATAAATGTCATATTTTTAACATTTTTAGCAATTAAAGTTTGAAACTTTTCAAAACTTCATTAATATTAGCTATAAAACTGAAAAATTCCGATCAGAATGAATTCATAGAAACTATAAAGAATTATAACAAATGCAGAGCTCCTATTTCCGGGAAACCTATTCTGAAAATTATGAAATTACAAAATTATGTCTTCATGAATATGTCAACTCATCCCCATACCAATTATTAAAAGGATGCGTTGAGATATTCATGAAGTCGCAAAAGCAAGACTTCCTGAAAGATAACAGAAAAAAATAATAGATAGCTTGAAGGTGAACGTAACCGTATGAAAGGTGCATCCTGGGTTGCGTTCAACTTCATACTATCTTTTTTTCATACTACCTTTCAAGAATAGGGTCCTGGAAGAAGGATGGGTCCGCGAAGCAGAACATGAAACAAAAAGAAAATTGGTAAAGGATGATTTATAAAGCAGAGCTTAGTGTCAGTTCAATATAAAATTATTAAGAAAATGCTGTTTTTGTTTCGTAAAGCATCCTTTACTAAATTTTTTTTTCTGCTTCGTGTTCTCATTCCCTAGGAGGGTAGTTGCGGAACAAACAAATTTACTGGGTGCTTCCGGAATGTCTCTTGCTGTGCAGATTCTGCACGGCTATGGAATTGTTATAGGAATATTTTAGTTATCAATAGTGAAAAAACACCATATGTTACTATTGATTGGCAACTAAAATATTCCTATAAAAACCCTATTACTATGCAGAATCTGCACTGCAAGAAACGTTCCGGAAGAACCCATTCTAACGTGTCAATATTTTTAGAAAACTTGATAGAAAATATAGTTGCATCAAAAACAAATAATTATTAATGATAAAAGTCACTATATAGCAATCTAACCCATCTATTTTTATGTTTACACCATAAATGATTGTTCATGATAAATTTCACTTCAAGGTAATGCTGTAAGTCTGCTGTCACGGAGTTAGTGCCTTTTATAATCAAAACTTAATTAATTTATATTTTATGGTATACAGACCAGAGCGCCATTCTATGGACACGGGAGTGTGATTTAGTTCAAAAAAATATATGCGCTGATGAATATTCTCAAAGAATAGTGATTTCTACGATTTATTTGTTGTCTGCTCGAAAGGAAGCAGTAGAAATCACTATTCTTTAAGAATAACCTTCGGTGCATATATTTTTCTAAACTAAATCATACTCCCGTATCCACAGAATGGCGCTCTGGTCTGTATATCATAAAATATTAAATAATTAAATTTTTATCATAAAAGGCACTAACTCCGTGACAGCAGGCCTTAAACAACACCTTCACGTAATGTATGCAAGCTTACGGAGTTAGTGCCTTTTATAATCCAAAATTAATTATTTACTATTTTATGATATACGGACCAGAGCGCCATTCTGTGGACACGGGAGTACAATTTGGTTCAAAAAAATATGTGCACTGGTGAATATTCTCAAAGAATAGTGATTTTTACGATTTTTTTGTCGTCTACTCGAAAGGAAGCAGTAGAAATCACTATTCTTTATAAATATCCATCGGTGCATATATTTTTGTGAAGCAAATTATACTCCCCTGTCCGCAGAATGGCGCTCTGGTCCATATATCATAAAATATAAATTAATTATATTTTGATTTAAATATACACTAACTCCGTGACCGCAGGCCTTAAGGTGACGCAGTAAGTCTGCTGCCACGGAGTTAGTGTTTTTGTTATTATTATTCTTTAAATGCTGATTTGATGCTTGCAATCGATTCAGCATATTTTTTAGACATGGGAAAATTGTATTCAATTAAAAAGTCTGAATTTTTAAATCAATTTTAAGCGAATTTAGGGACCGCGTTTTTTTAACACCTAAAAAACGCGGTCCCTAAATTTGCTTGAAACTAATGATAAAAATTCAGTTACATCATTGTTAAATAATCTCCCAGATTGAGAAAATG